>CM075851.1:17294882-17610768 GCA_037975125.1 Latrodectus hesperus
AAAAAACATTTTTGTAAATTATGAAGTCATTTCCATGCAAATAAACTATGCCAAATTTTTTTTATTATAACTAACATTATAAAAAAGAAAACTATCATTTATTCTTGATTAAATTTAAAATATTAAAAATCTTAATAGATCATTTAAGCAAGACTATTTTAAAACTCTTATATTTTTTATTTATTTACATATTCTTTTAATTTCAGTTGTTAAAATTTCTATGTGTTTTGGTTTAGGATTTTATATTTTTTTCTATTGTATTTTATTTATCACAACTAACTAAAAATATTTTGATAAATATTCATTGAAGATTTTATATTTGAATAATTGTTTCTATATAAAACTTTTTTGACTCAAAACAAAATGTTTGGTATCTTTTTAATAATCAAATTTCATAATCAAAATTATGTGTACATTATTTTGATTATTAAAAAGATATCAAACATCAGATCTCAGATCAGTTATCTGTGGAAGAAAAGAAATGTAAGTCTTCTGTTATATACAAATTAGGATTAATGATTTACTAGAAAAGCATAAAAATGATAAAATATGTGTTCCATTTACAGTAAGTTCCTCCTTTCTCATTCTTTTTCCAAAACTTTCATAGTATTTGATCACAGAAATAGATTAAAAAGTCAACATTTATTTTACTTAAGTGGGATAATTGTAAAATAGTTTAACAATCGTAACTTTTTAAACAAATAAACTGAACACATTGTACTTAATTTTAAAATACATACTCATTCCATGTAAAAAAAATTGCATGTAAAAAAAAGTTATTGATTTTTGAGCGCTAAATAATTAATAATATATTAAAAATTCAAGATATAAAAATATATCTATTTAATGCTTACTACATATGTAATCTAATAAAATTTATACCATGTGTATTATCAAATTAAGTTTAATCCATGAACCTTCTATATCAAGAAAAAATTCTCAACTGCAAGACCATGATTTGTACATTATGTGAAGAATTGTGTCCCTCTGTTGTGGATTTTTTTTACTTTTATTCAACTATGTTTTTTTTTTCTTAATAGACTTAATTTCAATTGATTTTTCATGAAATATGATATGAAATTTACCATTATTTGGTAATTACAATTTTTTTAAATTTAACCATGTTATTTGATTTTGTATGTTGAAAATATTAAATATATATGTATATATAAAAAGAGAGAGAGAGATAATATACAAGGTATATCCAGAAAGTAAGTTCCGTTTCAATTTATCTCTGCTGCAGCACTGTGATCGCAGTTCCGCACATGCGCAGTAGGCGTTCTGAATCAAGGATAAGAAACGTGTGCCATTTTGAGATCGCTGTCAGCCACGTACGCTTTGTTGTTGTTACCCTAGTACAAACTTATATTCATATATTCAGTGCTTTTAAGTTTTAGTCTAGTACGGTTCTATTTAATTTTCTTATCACCATATTTATTATACATTTAAAATACTTGTGCATTATTTTCAACTTTATTTTCTGCTATGCCTTACCGGCATACTCCTATACCATTTATTACAAACACTTAAAATTTTACTTTGCCGATCTGGCATTTCGAATTTCATGATTAAATTAACTTACTGTATACGCATGCCAGTTCGTCAAAGGGGGCGTATCCCAGGTGTTTTAAAAACACTGGTTTCAGAAAATCAAACTCTGGTGTCTGATGGTTTTGGTTGGAAACTTTTATGTTCATCGGTATTATAATTTTACTTATTTTGTTAGTAATGAATTATTTAATTGGAATATCTTTATCTATTCTAAAATTTTAAACTTAATTTATGTTATGTAATTATTTTTTGTTTAGTATCAATAAATTAAACTTGTTACTTTTAAGCAAGTCCAATTATTGGCATGTTATTAGTTTCTTATTTATTAATAGAACGAAATACTGTAGGTATTTAAACTAATAGCTAGCATTCCTTTAACTGCATTAAAATTTAATATTTGCAGCTCTGCTTATCGTGGTAATTATTTTGGCAATTAGCCTAATGGTGGGTATTGGTAAAAAGACATCTGCCCACAGATATTTAAAAGTAGTATAGACTGACAGTTGTTCTTGTTTACAATGTCGGTGTTGATTGAAAAACCAGCTGCTTGTGAAATCAGATCTGTGATTTGTTTTCTGAATGCTAGGAAAGTAAAACCAATTGTAATTTATCGGAAAATTTGCGAAGTTTATGGACAAAATGCGATGAGTGATTCTATGGTAAGAAGATGGGTCTGACAGTTCAATGAAGGACATAGTGAGGTGCACAATGAAGAACGAAGTGGGCGTCCATCTTTGGTTACAGAAGATCTGGTTCACACGATTGATGACAAAATCCAGGAAAACCACAAGTTTACAATTAGTGCTCTTGCTATGGAATTTTCCCAAATCTCACAATCACTAATTCATGAAATTGTTAGAGAAAAACTGAAATTTCGTAAACTTTGCTCACGTTGGGTACCAAAGATTCTTACTGAGCAAGTATTTGGGTAGTGCACTGCAGTTTCTGACCTGTTATGATGAAGGCGGCGAAGAATTTCTGACACAGATAGTCACAGGAGATGAAACTTAGGTTTCTTACGACACCCCTGAAAGTAAGCGGCAATCAATGGAATGGAGGCACACTTCATCCCCAGCAAAGGTTAAGCCGAAACAAATCTTAACACCTCGAAAAATTATGTGCACAGTTTTCTGGGACTGGAAAGGCATCTTACTCATTGATTTTTTACCGTGTGGTCAAACAATCAATGCAGATATTTATTGCGAGACACTGTCAGTCTATACTACTTTTTAAATATCTGTGGGCAGATGTCTTTTTACCAATACCCACCATTAGCCAAAATAATTACCACGATAAGCAGAGCTGCAAATATTAAACTTTAATGCAGTTAAAGAAACGCTAGCTATAAAGTATTTCATTCCATTAATAAATAAGAAACTAATAACATGTTAATAATTAAGCTAGCTTAAAAGTAGTAAGTTTTATTTATTGATACTAAATATATAATAATTACATAAGTTTAAAATTTGTGAATAGATAAAGATATTCCAATTAAATAATTCATTACTAACAAAAATAAGTAAAATTATAATACCGATGAACATAAAAATTTCCAGCCAAAACCTTCAGACACCAGAGTTTGATTTTCTGAAACCAGTGTTTTTAAAACACCTGGGATACGCCCACTTTGACGAACTGGCATGCGTATAGAGTAAGTTAATAATTTAATCATGAAATTGGAAATGCCAGATCGGCAAAGTAAAATTTTAAGTGTGTTTGTAATAAATGGTATAGGAGTATGCCAGTAAGGCATAGCAGAAAATAAAGTTGAAAATAATGCACAAGTATTTTAAATGTGTGATAAATATGGTGATAAGAAAATTAAATAGAACCATACTAGACTAAAACTTAAAAGCACTGAATATATGAATTTAAGTTTGTACTAGAGTAACAGACACTTGGGAAATTGCGCCGCGCAATACAGAATAAGTGCCGAGGATTGCTGTCAAAAGGTGTTGTTTTTCTTCACCACAACTACACACTGCAAATGTGACGAAAAACCTCCTACAGGGATTTGGCTGGGATATGTTTGACCATCCTCCGTACAGTCCTAACCTCGCTCCTAGTGACTTTCATCTGTTCTTACATCTTAAGTCTTTCCTTGGCGATCAACACTTCGACAATGATGAAGAGCTGAAAGAAACTGTTTCCAACTGGTTGAAGACACAGGTGGCAAAATTCTATGAAGAAAGTATACAAAAACTTGTGCCACACTATGACAAATGCCTGCAAAATTTTGGCAGTTATGTGGAAAAGTAGTTTAAGCGTTGTTGAATTTTGTGCAATAAATAATTTTTTTTTATCTCTACACAATTTAATTTTATTACCAAACGGAACTTACTTTCTGTATATACCTCGCAGCTGATGTGATTTTTTATTTATAAATTGTATAATTTTGAAATGAACTCGCTCCATAAAGTTAAGCCTAAATGTATACTAATATACATGCAAAAAACTTATTAAAAGATTTTTTTTAATCTGAAAATATATGTGATTTTTCAAAAATATTTTATAGGTTGCTGAAGGCCAAGAAGTATGTGTTATTGAAGCTATGAAAATGCAAAACAGTTTGGCAGTCAGTGCAACTGGAAAAGTAAAAGCAGTATTTTGTAAAGAAGGAGATGCTGTTGATGAAGATCAACTTATTATTGAGCTTGAATAATTAATCTACATGAAAGTACCTGTCTTATATAACTATTTACATTGTTGAATAATATTTGCTATTTACTTTTATATCATATTTGTTGCATCTGTGTTCCTAAACACTTGAATTTTTCATGTTATTTTATTACCTATAGAATATTTTATATTTTTATAAATGTTTGTGATGCACCCTTATATATGAATAATATCTCATTGTTGAATAATATATACTACTATATTTTTACATTGAATGCATATATTGTGTTCATTTGATCTTTATCTCTAATGTCCTTAATATATTTAAAAGTTTCATTTTTGAAAATGACATTTTTCATAAATTTGTTTATCTTTATTTTGTGGAATCTTGCAACAATCAACAATCACAAAAATATTATTATTCAAATTTTTTGTTAAAAGGATGAAATTTTAGGAGATGAAGCTTTACAAATTTCAATTTATGACAGAAAAAATATTTAATATTATAAATAGTTTAGGTATTGTTAAATAATAACTGATAAATTCATATAAAATTATAGTGTCGTCCAAAGTTAACATGTTAATTTTATTTAGTTACTTTATATAATATATCATTATTTAATAAAAATTTTGGAAGTGATTGTCATATTTACTTTTCTAAATCAAAATATTTTTTAATTAATTTATAAATATAATTTTAGCTTTTGTTAATATTTGAATTAATAATTTTTATTAAAATTTAATATTTTGTAATATTTAAAATACATATTCATATATATATATATATATGTGTGTATGTATGTATTGCATTTTGTGCTTCATATTTATTAAACTTATTTGATTCTGTTAGTTATGCATAATCTTTTTAATAATATGAATCTGAAACTTTTTTCACTTATCCCTTGAAACAATATTGTTTATTTTAGTGCAATGATAAAAATATATTTGAATAAGTGTTTGCGTATATTTTGTTTTTGTTTAAAATATTTGTGCTAAGTGCATTTAACAAAATCTCTTTTAATTTTTAAATGCTGGTTGATTGATTTTGTTTATATTTTCTCTTATCGATGTATGTACCAGTTTTGTAAAGTAAAAAAAAATCCATCCCTGACAATATTTATTTTAGCTAACGCAATATTTATTTCTTATTTGAACCAACTCTCCTAACTCTTAACTTTCCAGTTTTATCACATTTTAGGTCATTCCCATGAAGTCCTAAATTATATTGTATCCTTTCTCAATAAAACAGTGACTTTATTCAATGCAATGAACAAAATATTAGTTTTATGTAAAAATAATTTTGTCCAATTTATTTTTGTACACATTGTAATTGATTGTTAACATCTTAAGATAATGTATTAGTCAATTTAAATTATTGATCTTGTAACATAAATTGTGAAATTTTTATTGAAAATAGATTTCAAAAGTATGTTTTATATTATTAAGATTTGCAAACATTTTTCCCTTGTTTCTTGAAATTTTATTGACTTTATGTAAAGATAATATAAATCTTTATTTTATATATTTATTTAAAATTTATAAATCATCAAATACAGTAATTAAAGATTCAAAAATATGCGAATCCTTAAAAATTTGAAGATATAATTTCTAGAACATTAATACATGTGTTTTTAAATTTTCCTTTTTTTTTTTAACTATAATTAATTTAGTAAAAAAGTTTCTTATATTTCTTTAGCAAGTGGAATTATGAAACTTCTTAACTATATTTAAAAAGAAATCATTGATAATGTATAAATGTGCTGATGATCTTGTAATATTCTTTTTCATTATATATAATTTCTATTTTTATTGAAATATACACATCTCCAGTTGCAGATAATGGAAATAAAAATGTATTCCAATATGAAAGATAAACAAATTATTGCATATATAAAATACATTTTTTTATTCAAGTCCATACAAGAAAAATTTTTATTAAAAATACTAACTATATTTAGGAAATATAAAGAGAAATTTATAATTTTACAATTCTCTGATGAAAACATTCTAGAACATCTTTAAGAAATTAAAATAAACTAGAGTAAGAAAATAGGTTCACAAAAATTTTCTAAATTAATTTCCTATTTTAAAAAATTGCACTATATTCCTATTTTAAAAAATTAAATTCAATTTTTTTGTTCTGAATCTAAAATATATTTTAATTTTTGTTGCGAGTTGTCTAAGGAATCAGCCCAATCATTTTCATAGTTTAGTCAACTACTTTAGCTCCTCACTTTTATAATTTCGAACTGGCAATTTTCGCAGTTTTAGAAATTAATACACAGTAAACCATTATAAGTATGGACAGTTACTTAGATGTACATACTGTATAAATAAAAAGCTAGTTAGCGCAATAATGATTTTTGTTTAAACTGAACTGTTGAGGCCATACACTTTCTCTCCCATCCCTTGTCACCCCACTCATTTTCTGTCTGTCTACTCATAACAATTAGGGGTATGCTGGATTTTCATACCTTTATTTTTCGCGAGTTTGAATACTAGAGCAAATATAATATCTTTCAGTAAACTTGTTGAAGGAAAGAAACAAATAAGTTTCTTTCTTTGACTGATAAACTTAGCCTAATAGAAAGATTTGAAAAGGATGTGTCTGCTCCAAGCATGTTTAGAATATGGGTTAGTTAAACAAAATGTATCAGATATTCAAAAGAAAAAAGACGAACTAAGCAAATTTGTTCTTAAATTCAATGTGGAAAAGAAAACTAGTGCTGTCAAAAGAATGTGTTTGCCCTTAGATCAAACTTTAAACGATGCCATTTATAAATGGTTTTGTTAACTTTGTTGTTCTAGTTTAGCTGTGCGTAGACATCTGGTCTACAGCCGAAAGATAAGCCAAACAGTTAAACAAGCAGTTTTAAAGTCTCAGGATGACAGTTTATGTTCAGGAGGCATGACAAAAAATATATGGTGAAAGTCTCAGTGCAGACAGTAATGCTGTTGAACTGCTTAGAAAAAAATTTGAATGGCATTTTAGGGTAAAGAAAAATACATCTTAATAATTACAATAAAACTTGCTTGTTGAACTTATGTGCATCTCTGCATCTAGCCATAAATTGAGCTCTGACAGTTAGATGGAAGCAGCCAAATGAGTCTTCATTATTTAGAAGCAGAGGTACCAAGCAGAAAGTCCCCCAATGCTTGGCTTGCCATCCTCAGAGGTATCATTTCATTTGGAGGATATTGCGATCAAGACTATTGTAACGATCTTTGGTTAAGCCGGTTCAAACTCACTATTTTTCGATAATGAGAACGATGCCCTAACGAACCAGACTACTGTGGCCTCTAAGACATGCTTGTATTTTAGAATATTACTCGAAGCTGTATCCAACCTTCTAAAGCAGAAAAAAAATAAACCTGTAGGAAAAATAAATAAAGAATAAATGTCATTATTATGTGAAAATGCTGATGGTTATCACTTGTTGAAATCGGTGATTGTAGACTAAAGTAAATAACCACGGCCATTAAAATTATTTTGAAAAATTACCAGTATGCTACTATAATTTAAGAAGCACATGGTTCACTTCAGAATACACAATGGAGTAGTTTTATGACCTAAAGGTGACAAAAATCAAGAAATACCAAACAAATTTTACACATTCTAGAAGATGACTGCAAGGTTTTATTTTTACTTGACAACCGTCCAGCACATTCAGGTGCTGAACACTTGACTAGTTATGATATAGATTAAGTTCATGTTCTGGGCAGCAAACAAGACCTCTCTATACAACCTATGGATCAAGGTAGTATCTGTACGGCCAAACGTCTTTATGAAATGAAATTTTAGAATTTGAAGAAGACAAAAGCTTTTCATCGAATGCTGCCTCAAAGTACTATAACAGTCTTAGAAGGTCCAAGAATAGTTTTTTAAAATATTTTTTGAAAGTGATAAAATTTAGATAATCAGCAAATTTTGCTGTACTTTTTCTACAATCAAAATGATTTCCGAAGAAGGAAAAAAGATTGCGATGTGGTTTAAAATGTAACTGTTGAATGTGCAACATTATTAAGATTGCTTGGACTGCCTCTTGAAAATTTCTTATTCAACTGAATTGGTTAGATGTTAACTGTACTTAATGTTAAAAAATACTCACATTTTTAAATAGCTAAAAAGTTTAACTTTAAAAATTGATCTAATTTTGCAAGGACAAATTTTATTCACATACAAGCTCATTTCCTGTTATAAAAAGATTTTCAGATGAATTTTATTTAAATGTCTCCTCGTCTTGAGTAAATATTGCTGATACTTTTTATATAATTAATATTACCCACATAAAATACTTTTATTAACTAGATTAAATGCAATTCATTTATCTTTTCTATTATACAATTATTTTATAGTTGATTAAAACAATTTATCAGGTCCACTATACCAGAAATTAAACACTAAGTCATTAATCCATTCTTTATTTTATTGAGTATTGGTTTGCATTCGTACGAATCTCCATATCATGTATATCAAATATTGTTTCTCTTAATGCTGAACCTTCTGGTGAGTTTTAGCTACCAACCTGTGTATATCAATATGTTATATAATATTCTATTTTAAAAACTTCAGCGATAGTGGTTTAAAAATTTCGTCTTCAAACCTGTAATTCATCAAAGACTCAATTTAGAAAAAGGTAACAATGTCAGGAAATTTTTAAAGAAATATTGCTCTGAAGATTTTAAAATTGAATATTTACTGAATTAATTATTGAAAACCTTTAGAAACTGAATAGTATTCCATAATATTTAAAAGTAATACTAAGCCATATCTGAATATAACAACCACTTCATTGCTTAAAAGCAAGATGACAAATCTATAAATTTGATTTTCATCAAAAATCCGGAATTAAGGTCCTTAGGATGTAATTATTTATCATTTAAAAACACAAATGTGAAACATTCGAATTTTTTGAAGGAATTGCATCAAAAAAATCTTTGTCATAAATTATAATATTCTTTGTCATAAGTTTGATTTTCAAATAAGAGTTATCATTTCTATTTGATAAGAAACATTTTTGTTAATATTTTCTTCGCATAAAAAATTTTAAGTGTTATCTTATTTTGACCAAAAAACAAAATGAAAAATTTGCTATAAAAATTATTATTGGGGAAAATTGTAAAATAGAAGCAAAGATCAGTATACACATTTTGGACTAAAATTCCTGGCAAGATCCCAAAAATCTGTTCAATAAAAAATAGATATTGATAACCCACACGAACTTCATTTCTAATAAAATTAATTTATATAATATGCTTTATCTTGTGTTTCTCAATTAATTACTTTTGCAATTCATAATATTATAAAATTTTTGCTATAGAGAAAACTAATAAAAAGACAAAAACTAAAAAATAGATGATTTAATTAATCAATCATGCCATAATTTTTCTTAGGCGTTCAATTTGACTCAGATAACGTATAAATAAATAAAATGTATTTAAAGAATTGTATGTCGAATTAAATTATAATGCATCAATTTCATGTAAATTCTGCAGGAGCCGCCTAAATTTATTGACAGCACCAATAAAAAAATCATACATTCACTTATAATAGCAAGAAATGCTGTTGATAGATAAATTACTTCTTAAACTATAAAAAAAACTTGTCTGTGAAATTACTGACCATTGCACTGAATGAGTATGAATTCTATGATCTATCACAGATTTTTTTTCTTGGTAATCAATTTGTCATCTGCGTTCGTGCTATACTATGAGAAGATTCTTTTTTATGCATTTCTTTCGTTCTTTTATTAATAGTGCTTTTTTAACCAAAATATTTTATATCCTCTGTAAAAAAACTGATCTCCAGCAAAAGAGGGATTCTCCATAAAACAACTTTTAACGTCCAAGGTATAGGTTTCCATTTCTCTTCCCCTGAAAACAACATACAAGCTTGAGAATCGAAAAGGAATTACAGTAGAACTACGATTATCCGAATCAGTTTAGACCAGACCGCAATCGGATAATCAAAAATTCGAACATTTGGATTCTTTCGAAAAAAGGGTCCATTTAAATTAACTATTGTACATTGAAAAGGGGAGAAAAAACTACAATATTTTTAAAGGAAAAAATTTTTTAATCTAAATGAAAATACAATAATTTTGCATAGTAAGGTACTTAGAAGTATTCTACATTAATGGAGTATGTATGCACAGAGCTACTAATAAAAGTCATTCCTTGCTGAACATCTCGGTCAGAGTAAGCTGTTTCACTGCATTCATCCATTTTTGGACAGCTAAGTCGCTTGTCCACTTGACAGTGAGAATTAGCGTGTGGTCATACTCGGGCTGATGCTCTATCCACTTCAAAGCAGTTTTAAAGCTAGCAAATAGTTCCGTCACTTGGTAATGCTTACGTGTCTGCTTCAACTTGGACATTAAGGTCATGTATTTAATCAACATAAAAATAAGTTTATCATCATTTCCAATTTTAAATCTAAGGTCTCACTCATAATCCATTCTCAGCACTAACTTCTGAACATCCAAGAATTTTCAAAAGTATTATTTTGAATTCCTCATGTGATACGTCATTCTCATTTTCTCCTTATTTTTCTTTTTCTTGAGCTTTCTCTTTTTTTCTCATTTTCCTTAATCTGTCTAATTTATTTCTCTGAAATACTGAAAGCAATTCGGATCTCTAAAGTCTCAAAACAAAATTCATTTCTTCTCTTTGAAATGATAAATAGGCCATTAGTTTCTAGATATCGCTAGCTGACCACTCACATATTTTCATCTTTGTTTAAATAGTGTATTTTTCTTTGTTGTAAAATACTTAAAAATGTACGTTTTATTGTGTATTGTGCATACTTTAAATAAAATAATATATTTTTTGTCAGTATAAACATATTAATTGGATTTATATAATTTTAAAGTATAAATTTTAATTATTTATTACTTGAAATTGTTAGCTTAATCAAAATTATTGCTTACCATTTATTTGTTTTTGAGGAAAAATTTCATTTGATTTACAATTTTATTAGCTTTCTATTAGTACATTATTTTGGGAAGTTTATTTTATCAATGAATTTCAAAGAAAAAAATTCAAATCTCAGCAATTAAAAATATGGTTTTTTAATCACATACAATTAAATAAAACATTAAAAAATGCTTTTTTAATTGTACATAATGCTTTCTGAGGATATTTTTAACCAAGTATTTCAATGTATAAACATTTTTCTGTATTAAGAAGCAGTTAACTTAAAGGAATATAAAAAAAAAACCCATGCATAATTATTTTTCTAAATTCTTGTTTAGAGTAATTTCAAGATTATATTTCAAAATTAAAAATATCTTTGATTAATACCGTCGAAACTCGCTATGAAAACCTGCGTCCCAGAGCAAAAAGTCTTTGTAACGAGTGATCGCTATATTGAATATAATTAATAAATGTACTCACACACACACATACAAGCTCACATTTTCGAAAATAGGTTATTTTAAAAATATTTCAATAAATGCTTAAGTTATTCTTTTTGTCAAAAATATAATTTTGTCAATTAAATTATTTTTAAAACATCATTTTAAACCATTTAACCACAACAAACATTTAAAATCATAAAATTAAAATAAAAGAGTAAAGTGTATTAACAAAATATTTATTTTCCAACGAACACATCCGGATGGTTTCGTTCGTCTTTTCTGCCTAATTAATTTTTACAGCAACAATGCAACATTACGGCAACATAATTTTCCATTTCTTTAAAAGAGTATAATCAAAATTCAATATTTTTTCTTGACTCTCAAAAAACACTTTAAAGTTTCAATTGCCCTTGAAACACATTTTATGCTAGGAAGTATCGGAATCATGTCTTCGACTTCTTCATCCGATATTGATGCAATTTTTTCCTGTGAACAAGAACGTTAAATTGATTCATTTTCGGTGAGATCTTCGACGCACTGAAGGTTATAATCTACTGCAGCTCGTTCAACAAAGAACTTAAGTTTTCATCACACTACATTTATTTTTTCGAAATTTCTTTAAGCATTTTCTCTTTGTTTGTCGAAATTTTTTTCTTCGATTATTTCAGCAATAGATTTTATTTCAGATTACTTTATGAAACCAACATGGTGGAAAGAATTCTGCATGTTATTTTTGTCACGTCATTCTATGCTGCTTTCGAGAAATACAAAGTCATATATAATAGCTTCTTCATAATCTTCATCTACATGTAACAGAAACAGTTCTTCACAAAATCAAATTCTTATAGTTATGTTTGAAGTTCACAATGTTCCATATGGTGACTGGAGGGGGGGGAGTACGAATAGTCCCAACGTAGCCTATGCGTGTCGTAAAAGACGACAAAAATAGGTGCCCAGTGCCTGGGGGATAGCCGGGTACCTGCCCCTGGGGATTATATTAGGGGACTGGTCCTCTAGGTTGGGCGTGAGGTTAATCCCCTCACCCCGGAAAAAACATTCGGTTTCGAAGGCTGAACATGAAATTGACCGGTGCCTAACTCGTAGGCGAACTCGGAAAAGGTATAAGGACTTGATTTTTAGTTCTTGGAATGTGCGTTCTCTCTATCGTGTTAGAGCCCTGCAGGAGCTCATACAGCAACTCGATGGTTACAAGGTGGATGTTGCTGCGCTCCAGAAGATGAGGTGGACTGGGCAGGGTTCACTAGATAAGAGAACTCATCTATTGTTTTACAGCTACCACGACAAAAAGCACATAGACGGAACTGGTTTCTTAGTTAATAAGAGGTTGAAACATCTAATTATGGATTTTAGGGCTATTACGCCAAGATTATGCAAGTTACGTTTTAGGGAGAGGTTTGCGAATTATAGTATTATTAATGAACATGCACCTCTACAGAGGACAAAGGGTACAAAGAGCAGGAAATGTTTTATGAAAAGCTCACTGAGTGTTTAAGGAACTGCCCACATAATGATATAAAACTTGCTTTGGGTGATTTGAACGCTAAAATTGGTAAAGAGAAAGAGTTCAGACCCATTATTGGTGGCCATAGTGCTCTTAAAGAATCAAATGATAATGGTATACGCGTCATTAAATTTGCTATTGCACATGACCTAATGGTTGGTAGTACCTATTTTGGGCGTAAAAACATTCATAAATATACCTGGAAATCTCCGAATGGTGTAACACTTAACCAGATTGATCATGTTCTTGTTGATGCTAGGCATTTTACAAGCTTGATTAATGTTAGAACTTTTAGAGAAGCTAATATTGACAGTGATCACTATTTAGTGTTAGCTAGGCTAAGAGGTAAAGTCTCCAATGCCAATAAAGAACGAAGTAAAAAGATAAAAAGGTTTGATCATAACAAACTTAAAGAGGATACAGTGATCAATAACTATAGAGACTTTAGAAAGGAGAATTTCGGAAGTGAAATTGAATATCTCCAATGTGGCCGACCTTGAAGAACTATGGTGCCAATTTAAGAGGGCCATTTCTGATACAGCAGCTTAAATTTTGGGCCACAAGACTTGAGAGAAAAGTAAGGATGGGTTTGATGAAAAATGTAAAGACGCAAATGAGCAAAAATTTATTGCATATAAAAGATCTTTGCCGCATGGTACTAGAGGTTTGTTGGAGGAGTACCATAAGGCACGAAGATATGAGAAGAAGGTTTTCAGGGCTAAGAAAAAGGTCTTTGAGGAAGATAGATTCAAGGATGTGGAACACCTCTAGAAGACCAATGAATGCCGTGGATTCTTTCAAGAGGCCAGTTATTGTCGAAAAGACTTTAAACTTAAAATTAACTATTGTAGAAATAAGGTTGGTGTTATCCTTAGTGAAGGCTCTCACATTTTGGAGAGATGGGTAGAACATTTTGAAGATTTGCTAAAGATTAATGATTATACTGTTGCTCCTGCGACAACACAAGAGGAAATCATAGATGGACCTTTGGAGCTGGATCTTCCAACTATGCAGGAAGCATTGCTTGCTATAAAAGAGCTCAAAAACAATAAAGCGCCTGGAATAGATCTCATACAGGTCGAACTTGTAAAAAAAGGAGGGCCAAGGGTGTTAGAGCTCTTACATGGAATAATCCAGTATGTTTGGTCATTCGAGAAGATGCCAAAGTATTGGCTTACAAGCTGGCTTTGTCCAATTTTCAAAATGGGCAATCTTTCAGTATGGGAAAACTATAGAGAAATAAGCTTATTGTGCATTTGCTACAAAGTTCTTTTCAAAATATTGTACAAGAGACTTGTCCCGTATGTAGATAATATTGTGAGCGACTATCAGTGTGGATTCTGTTCTGGTAAATCCACAGTGGACCATATATTTTGTCTTAGACAAATTATGGAGAAGTGTCATGAATTTGATATTTATTTACATATTTTGTTCATTGACTGCAAGGCGGCATACGATTCTATAGACCACAAGGAAATATTTAAGGTTATGCTTGTGTTTGGTATTCCATTAAAGTTAGTTAATTTGCTGAAAATTGCCCTAAACTTGACTTCCAGTAGGGTCCTGATCCAGGGACAACTCTCTAGAGACTTTCTTATTGATAAGGGAGTAAGGTAAGGGGATGTTCTTTCTTGCCTTTTGTTTGAAATCGTTCTTGAAAGAGTCATCAGGAAATCTGGTATCAATACCAGGGGCAGTTTCTTCGGAAAATCTGTTCAAGTGTTGGTGTTTGCAGACAACATTGCACTCTGGTAGCCAGGAATAAAAAATACTTAATAGAAGCCTTTGAAGCTATTGAGAGGGAGGCCAGACTGGCAGAGCTTGTTGTTATATATAATCAGGTTAAAACTAAGTATTTACCTGTAATTAGAACCCAATTTATCCAATCTCATCTACTCATTGGTGATTATAAATTTGAAACAATTGATAAATTTATCTATCTTGGCTCAATGTTTAACAAAAATAATGTCATTCTCCCAGATGTAAGAAGACGTTTAATTGCAGCTAACAAAGGCTTTTTTGGCCTAAGACATTTATTAAAAACTAATTTTTTATCACGAAAAACTAAGTTACAGATTTATAGAACGCTTATCAGTTCCGTTTTGACCTATGCCTCGGAAACTTGAACTTTGACTGTAAGAGAGGAGAGGCTGTTGGGCCTATTTGAACGCAAAATTTTAAGAAGTATCTTTGGAGGTACGAAGGAAAACGGTGTCTGGCGCAGAAGATACAATACAGAAATCTACCGAATGTACAAGGAGCCAGACGTTGTATATCACATTAAAGTAACCCGTCTTAATTGGGTTGGACATGTTATTAGAATGAAGGACAATAAAACAATAAGGGAAAATTTTTTTGCAAAACCCATCAGCGTTAGAAGAAGAGGAAGACCAAAGCTGAGATGGGTGGATGCAGTTGAAGAAGACTATAGGATCCTTGGAACAAAAAATTGGAGGAGTTTGGCTGCCAGTAGAGGTGGCTGGAAGAAACTTGTTCAGAAGGCCTTGGCCCATCCTGGGCTGGCGTGCCATGAATGAAGTTCACAATGATCTCTTAATCCAGAGGCTGAAGAATCGAGGTAATATTGGATGGAAAATACTCCATGGAAATTGAATTCAAATCTACTTGGGGATCTGCCGTACAATTATCAACAATTAAGAAATATTTTCTGTATTTAGTTAGCATTGGCTTATCTAGGCAACGTAACCATTCATCAAAAATATTACATGCCATCCACGATATAGAGTTATTGTTATTTATTACATTTGGACAAGTTTATTAGCCGATGGCTTTGCGAAATTAAGTCAGAAGGGTGCGTCTTTCGATTAATGAGACCACCACGACGGTGAAAGTACGTTTTTGCTCTAAGAAGCCTCCGATAGATGGCACAGCCAGAGGATCCAATCCCTCAATTTTGACTTTGGTCTGGAGGGAAGGGAATTTTTTCCAAATCATTACACCCATGGTAACTGCTCAACAACAGACCACAGGACTTTCGATTCCACAAATATAGCTAGCATATATATTACCGTATGTACCCGGTGGATCTTTGGCGGTACTGGGAATCGAACCCGGTTCTTCCGGATGGAAGACCAATGCTCTAACCTCTAGGCTACCACATGACTAGAATTGCTTTATAGGTAAGTGGTATTGAGATAACTATAAAACATCTCAACGTTTTTCGATTTACAATTGCTACGAGTTTAAGTTTTCAATGTCAGATATATTAACACACAGAAGAACCGTAAATATATTTATTTAATTTTACTTATTTGTTTATTTATTTTTGGCTTCTGTCCCACTCCTCGCAGTTTTGAGTTTGAAAATGAAAGACCTGTCAAGTTTCATCCTATAAAGTAGTTCAGTCTAATCACCATTAAAAATATTGTGTGAAGCTTAGTTTTCCCTAATATATTTTAGTTTTTCTTTTTCCATTTCTCGACTCTTTTTTTCTATTTTTATTTTGCTGGCAGCACCATTTTCCCCGGAAATCTTCAGAAAATAAAGACAGCATTTTTTTTTCATAATTTTTTGGGACCATTTGTCTCACGCTTGTAACGCAATTTTGTCAATGTCAGTTTGTTGACTAAACCTTAATGCTTTGGATTTTATAAATTTCATCTAATGGAATATTTTTTGTCGCATTATTTTTAACCATTTTAAGCATAATCCATCCTCAAATTCCTGAAAATTTCCATCACGAGATCGATTTCTATAAATGATTTAATACACAGTTACTTTTTCAAAATTGAATCCCGGCAGTTATTTATGCCATATAATGTGCTTAAGGATTTTAAACAACCTTGCAATCTGATTTTTTCATTACTTTTTTTTTATATATTTCTTTTATTTTGGTTTCAAGTGATATCATATTACATTTGTTTGAAACTGCCATGCTGACATCTTGAACAGTTGCGAAGATGTAATTCTTGTTTGCAAATTTGATTTGCACCAAGGAAAAAGAAACTGAAATGTTCATTTCGTTCTTTTTTTCTTCATAAGCCATACAACTTTATCCAGACAGCCGTTCCCTTCAGCCAGCTGCCATATCATACTTGAATGATCATAAACAGTCTTAAGCATATGATCATGAACATTAATTTCTCGAGTACGAGTATTACGTGTCTATCAATCTACTCATCACTGAAAGCAAACATTGGCACTGACTTCTGAACATGTGTCAAAGTTCATCTTATTAAGTAGAATGGTATTTTCGGCTAAGTAATTCTTCCCCATCTTATTCCGTCTAAGTTGAACGGTAACACCAAAGATTTTACGTCTACAAATTTTGGCAACAATAAAATTGATTTTCATTTACATATTACGAAATAAATTCTTTCTTGAAATAATACCGGGAAGAGTTATTTGGATGATGTTTTACATGGTAGAGCTATCGGCCGTCTGAAATGTAGACGTACCCAGCTGGAAGTATCCGAGAAACTTGGAATTGCCCAGAGTGTCATCTCCAGGGTTTGGCAACGGTTCCAAGATGATGGTAATGTAAATAGATATTACATCACAGATCGCCCTTGAGTTACAACGCCGAATGAAGACCGTATTTGGCAGTTACTGGCAAAAGAAACATACGGAGCACATCATCAGACCTGTCTCGTCAGCTCTCTTCAGCTACCGGTACGACAGTTTCAAGACAGATCGTGTAAAGACGCTTAGAGCACATTGGTCTAAATGCTTGTAGGCCTGTCAGCTGTGTTCTACTTACCGCAACTCACTGTTGCCTGCGGTTAGCCTGCAGTAGAGAGCATGCATTGTGGACACCGCAACAATGGTCTTTTGTAATGTTTTCTGACGAGTCCAAGTTTAGCTTTCAGTCTGATTTTCGCCGGACATTCATGTGGAGAAGGCCAGGTACCCGTTACCACCAAGAGAACACCATTGAACGACACCGTTATGGTGGTGCAGGATTGCTCGTTTGGGGAGGAATTATTCTGGGTTCCAGAACTAACCTGCATGTTCAGAATGTAACCATGACAGACCCCATCTATCGGGATGTCATTCTGGAACAACATGTACGTTTGTTCGGGGCTCCATGGGTGCAGAATTTTTGTTTATGGATGACAATGTCCATTCTCACCGTGCAGACATTGTAGACGAATGCCTTCAATCGGAGAATATCAACCGTATGGACTGGCTAGCATACTCACCGGACTTGAATCTAATAGAGCATGTGTGGGACATGCTTGGCAGACGTATTGCCGCCCTTCAATCCCCTCCCACGTGTATACCGGAACATCGGAGAGCATTGCTTGATGAGTGGTGTAATATTCCCCAAAATCAAATCGATAGTTTGGTACTCAGCATGCCTAGGCGTTGTACGGCCGGTATTGCATCGTCTGGGGGGCATACTATGTACTAACCATCATACCAACCATGCTATATTGGATTTTGTAATTAGGTTCTTTTTTGAAATTTGCTCCAGGGAGTAAAAATCATAATTTTTATTAATGATGTCAAACATATAGCATCTTTTTTGTTCTTCATCTTTTGTTTAATAAATAGACTTTACAAGTAAGTGACATTTATTTTTCTTATGTCTCTTTCTTTGCCTGAACTTGCATTATCCTTAATTTATGGACACGAGTGTATTTGATCTTATAAAAGGTGAGTTTATGTATTAGAAATTTCAAACTTTGAAATAGCTCACATTCTGAAGCAGAAAGAATAGTATATCTTTTAAATGCTTTTCTATCTCTAATATCTTGTGAACTCCAAGTTGACCCCAGAAAAGGCTGGTATCAATGATTATATGAAGAATCTTTTTTAAATGGTTCAAACTAAATAGTAGAAAATTTTACAATTTTCTTTTAATACTAGAAACTTCCAGAGTAATCGAGAAGCTAATGCCCATAGACATTCAGTTATTTTAACAAATGAATTAATGAATTACTAATCACGATTATTGAAAAACTTGATGAAATAATCTTTACAGATGAACTATATCATCGCCTGCAGGCACCAATTGAAATTAAAGTACATTTTCAGTTGAAAGGTGGATGCACTTTTCAATTAAATGTTCGTTGTGGTCTCTGGGTAAGACAACTTCTTTCAAATCAAAAAAAGTCTCGAGTTGGATTTCAATGACTGAACAAGGGAAGTTGGAAGTTGAATTGCTTCCTTTCCCTTCTATATTTTTACAGTGGAAGTTTGTGAGTTTTCTGGTTTCTCACAGTCATGACTTATGAATACGGCTCACAGTTCCTGAACAGCCCTTTCAAGAAGGTAAAAATGCTACAGATGCTTAGAGACTTCATAACAACACCTAGCTATTGGTTATATCCATTATGTTGTATCAAAAATTGGCATATATTTCTCCCAGAATTTAACAATATTTGTGAGTAATAAGGTCATATTCTTCGCTGCGGAAGCTTTCAGATTTGAGCCCATCCATTATTGAATCACGGAAAATGAATGCCGTGTTTCTGAATAAGGAATGCTTTTAGATTTTCTCCTTAACAAAAGAGATAAATTAAAATCCTACACTTGGTGTCTTTAGAATTTATAACACCAGTGTTCCCATATCACAAGAAAATTTATTCAAGAATTTTAATAATTCGGGAAACTTTCACATCATGATAGAAGCGTATGATAAAAATAACTGATGAAATCACAGATCTGATCTTTCAACCAAATGGCAAGATTTTTTCAAGGAAACCAAAGCAACTGTATATTACAGTGGTGCAAATATATTTGAACAGTTAAAAATAATTTAAATCAGAGATAGTTTAGGAGCTGGTCTATGTTTAGCTAGAACAATTAGCATCGAATAAAAATTTAAAATCTGTGAATGAATACAAATTAAAAACATAAATATTCTCTGGCTTTCAACCTTCTATTGCTTACATAATTTTCCGATTTCAGAACATTTTCCTTTGAAAATGATACCTACAATTTTGCCAACGCTAAATGCTATTTCTTAGCCTCTATTAATTTTTTCCACGTCCTACCAATCTAGCGTCTGCTTGACAGTGAATAGTTTCGTAAGGGAAATCATGCGATTGTTGATTATCTTAACAATTGGTGATGCTTATCTCATATAATTTCCTTTTTTTAGTTTTTAATTAATCCTTATTGTAACCTGTTCTGTGAAAAATGGCAGACATTATACGTTCTGTGATATCCATGTTTATATCAGATAAGTGTTTCAATGAATTTTTCGTGAAATTTAATGTTACTGATGGTAGGTAAACTTACATTTTTAGTTTAAAAGTTAAGCAAAAAGTTTACTGTTTTCTTGAACTGAAAATTCTTGTGTCAAATTTTGATTTTGTATTTTTCTTACATATTTAAAGTTGAACGATATTATTTTACATGAATTAAGGAGCTAGTCATTTAAATTATTTAGAGAATGACAAAACTGTAATAAATGTATGAATTTTCTGTTATATTCATTATTTCATTGAATTTAATTAGCTTTTTTGCTGACAAATGTAGCTATACGTTAGGGAGTTCTGAAATCATAATTTATATTGCAATTTTTAATATATTATGTTATTGAATTGATGTTGTATTTTATTATAATTCATTGTATTCATAAAAATGCATATCTTAAATTTAATTCCTTTGTCATGTATATTATTTTGGTGATATATCGATTGTAAGTTAAGTAAATATCTCATACAACACAAATGTTTCATATTATTATTGAAAGATTATTTTTCCTCCAAATTATTTAAATGTATTCAATATAAATAATATAAATACTGTATATATATATTTTTTAAATTACTGAAAATCAATTTATATTGAGTAGTTTATATTTATTCTTAAGAGGAAGAACATTCTTGCAATTATTATACTGATTTTTTATTGAAGTTGCAGTTTATCAATATCAATAAAAAATTAATTCATAAATTTAGTTTACTTTTATTTAATGCTTTGAATTTGATACACAAATTATTATTTTATGTTTAGTAGTAAATCATCTTACCTCTTTTGTACTCTATTAATATGCATTACATTTTTTATTTCATTAATATAAAAGATAATATAGAAAAAGTTATTCTTTAAAATAAATATACATTTTTATCACGTAAAAAAAATTAATCCCCCACCAAAAAAAAAAAAAAAAAAAAAAACACAAATGAAAAGAGTGATAAAAGTTGTTTTTGTACTGTTAAGAAGTGAAAATGTATTACAATCTTTTATTTATAATGTACCTAAATATTTTTTAACTGTAGAAAATTTAACTATGCTGAAAGATTATAAATTGTCATATGAAAAAACTGACTAGAAAGTATAAATATTTACTGCTCACAAAATAGAGGAATATCACATTATTGTATGACAGATACTTGGTTGATATATCAGACTAATTGGACAGCTTAAATTTTTTACTTGTCGTTAAATCAATTAGTGGGTTTTGATATTGGCTCTTGTTCATCAGTAACTACTGCTAGTTTTTTTTTTAAAAAATAACAGCATATATATATATATATATATATATATATATATATATATATATATATATATATATATATATATATATATATATATATATATATATATCAGTTAGAAACTGCAAGTTTGAAAATATCTTCACATTCAAATATTCATAAGTGAAATTAAGTATATTTTCTCTGTTATGGTTTGGGTGTAAAGAGGACCATTTCAAATATTGACCTTACTTTTTAACTGTTCTTGAAAAAATTACTAGTCTGTCCAAGTCTGCTACAATGTGTGATAAAAGTTGTAATGCCTTGATTAGTTAAGGCTTCATTCTCATTATTGGAAGGTTGTGAGATCAAATCCCAACCTATCTAAAAATCTGTTTTATTCATTAAAGGTGGCTGGGACATGCTAAAAAGTTTGTGGCCCCAATGTCCTCCTAGTGATATAATATTTCTGGGGTGGTAGGTCAAGTATTGGGGATCTTCTACTTGTTACCTGCTTTTAAATTGTAAAGACTCCCACCTGTCTGTTTCAATTTAACTGGTAGAGTTCAACTCAAGGCCATTTAAGTACAGGGAAGCATGCCGGTGTAACAACAATATACAGTAAGGAAATTTGTGCATGTTACATAGTTGCTAATTGAAACATAAAATTAAAAAATTCTTAAAAAAGGGGTGAATTGAACATACTGACATAGGGCATGAGATTATTTTATATTTCTTTAACTTTTAGTTGATTGCATCAGATAATTGAATTTGACTCTTCACTAATTAAACTTGGAAACATTGTAGGACCAAATTTAAATTTTATCTTTGTGGTTTATTTTATAGAATTCATGTTTTTCTCTCACATCATTTCTTAGTTCCCTTTATAATGTTAATAATTGATACTCTTATTTATATTAACGATTCTAGACTTTTTAAAATATTAAAAACAAAATTGGTAAATAAGAGAATGAGAGAAATACTCATTGTTAAATTAAGAATATGCTACATTTGTCAATTATATTTACTGTTATCAATTGAAATATAAAATTTTATAGTATGTAAACCTTTAGGAATTGACTGACAGGCATTGATACAGTTAAATATTTAACTAAGCTTAGTTGATCATAAATAAATATAGATATATCATATAACGTATTCATTGAAAAATGCGTATACATAGCATTTAATTGTGATTAATTTGAAAATTATTAGGGCAACATTTCTGTACCTTGTGTTAAAAATCTTAAGTGACATGAAACAATAGTATGCTATTTATATTCCCTATATTTTTACCTTTCATTATAGTTTGAATATATATTTCATTAAAAAATAGTTTGAACCTGCAGAAAGTTAGTATATATACAATGCATAAAGGCAGTGGTACTTAATTTCTTCACTGAGCTTTGAATACTCCAGAACTTACCCTTAAATATGACTAGATGTTTGATGATAAGATCAATCTGCATAAACAACAACACATCATAGTTATTTTTTAATCTAATTTTTTATTTGGAAAACAGTTAAAATATTTAAATGCATCTCATTTAATAATAATTTAATACAACTTAAAACTTTGCTTGGAATTAAAATAATGGGAAATTAATATTATCATGAATTTTTTATATGATAATTTAACTATTATTTTGTTTTTATGTTTAACTTACTGTGCTTTTCTGTAAAATTATATATTCCCTAAAATAGACTGTATACTAATATGACCTTTTTTTAATGAATAGCTTTAACAGATAATGTTTTATTTTCTAAGAAAAGTAATTTGTTTTAAATTTCTGATTTTGGAAGTTGAATTCTTGCAAGGATAAAAATCTTAACACTGATATATTATCCTGATTATTTTATTTTATATTGTTAAGTTTATAAACATAAAGTTGCCAGAATCATATATATTTATCTTATGCTGGTTTATCTTTGTCCTATAAAGAAAAATAAATTTAATTTTTAAATTTGTACTTTATTTCTAAGAAGAGTGAAAAAGTTGAAATAAATGTATTAGTATATAATTTTGTGAAATAAATATAATAGTATAATAGTATGTATATTTTTATGTAAATATATATTTTTATGTTTTGATTTTTAGTTGATTGTTTGAAACAAACCATCAGCAAAGCTCTAGGAACAGGTATAATTCTTGGTTCAACATTGGGTAAGTCTACAGCACTTTGCCATTTTCTCATTAAAATGAAGGTTAGAAAAAATTAATTTAGTCCTTCTGAATATATATGTACTTTTTCTATGTCAATATTTTACATGAAAAGTAAAGATACGAATTATGCTCCTCAATCTAAAATTGAAGAGTTATTCATATAATTCAAATGAAAATTATAAGCATTTCTTTTTATAATTATGTTATTAGAATTTTTTGACTTGTGTGTTTCTTTCCTTAATTTTTGAATTGGTCTTTTTTTTAGTGAAATTGCCTCAAATATTAAAAATTGTTAAAGCTAAAAGTGCAGAAGGTATCAGTTTCCTGGGAGTTTTATTAGAATTGATTGCAGTTACTTCTGCTGCTTCATATAGTTTTGCAAAAGGCTATCCTTTTAGGTAGGTATTAAACACCTGTAGAATTTTGAAATAATATATAAAGGAATAAAAAAACTAGAAATATATTTCTATGAAAAGTTTTATTGCATCTTGAAATTATATTAAATATTTTAAAGAAGAGTTATTTTCCAGTTTTTATTTTAAAATTAAATATTTTCTGTACAACATTTTTTAAAATATAATCTTATTCTCAATATTTAATTTACTCTAAATAATGTAAATTACATTTTAATTGAAATCAATAAAAATTGAAGAGCATTAATGCATTGAAATTTTTTTTAGTATGTATTTTCTTTGTTAGTTTCATTATTATACGAGATACCCTCTATAGATAAATGCTTCAACATTATGGATGATTTTTTAAAATTTTTTTTACAGAAGATATTTCTGTTTACCGTGTATTTCTCCTTTTATTTCAAATTTGTTAATTATTATTTGTCTTATATATATTATGCATAATATATGATATTATCAATCATGATAAATTAATTTAATGTTTGGCTAATCTAATTAGTATATATTTGAGTTAATCTTAAAATTTTTTAAAATTTATTTTTTTAATAATGTTGAAAATAATCATTATACTTCACATCTCATATTTTATTAATTGGTTGCATATATAAGTGCTTCAAAAATTAATGCTTTTGGAATGAACACAATTGGGAAAAAGATCATGACTGAAATGATGAGTGTTGGAAGAGATCTTGACTGACATGTTCATGATCCTTTTTTAAACAATATTTTAATATTAGAGTATTAGTATAATAGACTGATTTGTTTGTTTCTTGCTCAGTGGCCATCTTGTACACAAGAATGCAAAATAGATCTGAACTTACAGGTTGACATGGAGTATATATTTGTATATATGTGTGCATTATATATATATATATATATATATATATATATATATATATATATATATATATATATATATATATATATATATATATATATATATATATAGATAGATAGATAGATATATGTCTGTGATAATCACTGATATTAGTCAAACTTTTAAAAACTTATGATTTTTATGAGTTATTATTTTATAATATAAATAATATTTCATTAAAATTAATGAATAAAATTTCTAATGTTAATATAAAGTAAACAAGAAATTTCATGTCATTTTTAATGAATCAAAAGAACATGAACTACAGAAATCTTATTGTGGCCTATTGTTAGCCCTTGAAGTAATCTCTATCAGTATCCAGACCTTCTGTCAATGTGTCTTCAGTTGTACAATATCTTTGTGGTAAAACTTGGAGGTTTCGGATGCAAAAAAGTCCGTTAGTGTTGGCACAAGTCTGCTTAATTGCTGAAGGATTTTCTACAAAGATGATTATCCAGGGAGTGGAAGAGGGATAATCTGATGGTGTAAGATTAGGTAAGTAAGAAGGATGGCACATACTCTCCCTGCCAAATAACTATATGGTGTTCCTGGCCACTCCATGACATGCAGCTTTGAATTATCGGCTCAGAATAATACACCCTTGAGATTAACCAGTGCTTGTCCCTTCTGTTGCAATGCCTGTGGCACATATTCCAAGTGCTATGAGTCCACATTGACCATTTGACTCGTTGGTAGCATAGTGAATACTGGATGGGGGATATAATATAGTGGTTCATAGTGAATAACTTGACATCTAATCCATCAGACACCAGCTTCATCACAGAGGGACAAATCTCCTGATATGAATTTGAGATCTTTCTGTGTATTCATTACCTCAGTATATTGCTATTGTCCTTGGTGTGGATTATCAAACTGGCACAAATACTCAAAAAGTCATTAAATTAATGAATGCTTGCATTTATGTGTTAAGTTGGGAGAAATTAAAATTATTTTGTACAGAATAATGTAACAATATATAGTTATAGTAAAAAGAAAATGTAATTGTCAATTATTAGTAATTTTCTAAGGTAAACTTTACTTTTGCCTATTTAAATCTAATATCTAGTTTAATTTGTAATGTTGTGATTTTCCTTCAAATTTCTGTCTTTCAACTACATTCTTGTTAATTTTGTTCATTTTAGTAAAACTTTTCATGTGTATTGGGACTACCAAAGATAAAAAACTTGAGCAATACATGTTTACTAATTCCTAGATACTTTTTCATTATGCACTTAGATTAAAATTTATTACTGTAAGATTTTCTAGAAGTATACTTTTTATTGCAGATCAAAGTAGAAATCTTTAAACTCTTATTGATCTTCATATCCAGTGCTTCCAATATCTATTAAAAATGTTAAGGAAAACATTCTGATTAAGATTCCTGCTGGCGAAATTTGGTTACTTTACATTTGTATTCCGTTTTCAAAGTTTGAATGCATTTCATAATAATTATTCAAAAAAAAATTTCCTGAAAATTTTATTTGTCAATTGATTTTCTCATAATATTGATTTTGTCTCAAAGGTATTCACAATCATGAAGATTATGAGCAAGTAGATCTATTTGCAGTAAGAATTGATTCAGATTGATCAGATAAATTGTAATATTGATAAGAAATGCAAAATCTCTCATCCAGCTCTTTTCATTGAACTCGGGAATAGATTTCCCTTTAGAGTTCAGGAATTGTGAACTTTGATGTACCAAAAAAATAAGAGTTGACATATCTTTCCATTCCTCCACCAACATACTTCCATGTGATGCAAAACATCCCTATGTTTACATACCAAATTATTCAATAACTGTTGAATTTGAATATTCAATCTAATTAAATCTTTAAGATAGAATAAAATTAACTACCTTACATGGGTAAAATTTGAAGAGAACTTGCATAAACTTTCTTGATAGGGGAAAATCTTTTTTTCATTCCTTTTATTATCTTTTTGTGTGTTTCTAGAGTTCTAAGTTATCTGTTTTGAAAATAAGGTGTTATTGCAGGATATTTTTCAAAATTATTAAAGTTATGAAAGGAAAGCTTATTTTAGTATATTAAACTAAATTTGTGAAAAAAAAGCGATGCCAGTTTAAAAATTCTTATTATCTTTAAATTGTGATCTATTCAAATTAGAATTTCTTCATGAGGATGAGGAAAATATATTTATTAAATAGGAAATTATTATTCCTAGGAAGATTTTAATCAATATTATTAATTTGTATTGCATTTATTATGTACTTAATTCTTGAATCATGATCATAGCTACATACTCAATTTAGCCTGACCATTGAATGCAATTCAATTTTGTCTGAGCTGACATCTGAATGGCTAGCACTCTGGTCTTCGATTTAACTAACTGTAGGTCCCTGTTCAGTTAGCTCTTGTGTACAAAAAATATAGCAATGGAATGTCAATCAATCAACCAATTCAATTTTAAGGCATTTAGGTTGCAGTTTTTCAAAATTGTGAAATTATTTTTACATATTAATGATGAATATTTTATTTGTTCATTATTATCATTTAAGTAAGATGGTTTAAATATCATTATAAAAATAGATGTACTTAATAGTTTAAGCACTATGTGTGTGTGGTAATTGGTTTTACTCTTTGAATTTTAATTGTCTAAAATAAGTAATAAATAACACCTATCTAGACATTATTTATCTAAATGTTAACATGAAGCTAATTAAATAAATATATAATTTTTGCTGAGGATTATTAAATGAATGAATATTAGGAATATAATTGCTTTAGTATGTTAATGTAAGTGTATAAAATATTTTATGTTCATTATATATATTCATTAAAATGTTTATTAATAATTAAAAAAGCTTTGATTATTAAATCAAAACTTTTCTAATTATGACTAAACATTTATATAATACAATTAAGAAAGTTTAGAAAAAATTCTTATAATGTATGAAGTATATTTTTAATTTTCTTCATTTACTTAATTTTAGCTCGTGGGGTGAATCATGTTTTTTAATGATTGAGACTGCCATTATTGGATTTTTAGTTCTATTGTACAGTAGCCAAATACGGCAAGCCAACATATTTGCAGCATTTTACAGTATTGCAACATACATGCTCTTTAATGGAATGGTTCCAATATCTGTTCTTTGGAGTATGCAAATTGCAAATGTGCCAGTTGTTGTGTGTGGAAAAGTAAGATTTTTAAATATTTTACATTTAATAAATGATTGATATGTAGCATAAGTATGAGTTTATAGTATGATTTCTTTTTATATTTATTTAAAATAATTAAGAATATGTATTCTTATATAAATAATTTATTAGTCTCATTTCACTGTGTTATCTTTATTGTTTTATAGATAATTTTATTTGCTATTCAAAAGTCAGTAAATACTTTATAAAGTTACTTAATAAATAAGTGTATTGAATAACTTATTTATTTATACATTCATCTTTTTTTATGCAAGAATTTCTCTTAGCTTTTAATAAAATGTACTGTATTGATTTAATATATGCTATGCATTAAGTGAGGCTGTGTTCAAATGATTAAAACTGTTCTTATTTGAAGTCAAGAAATTTTGCAATTTAATTTAAATCAAGAAAGGTAATTTTTATATGTGTGTGATTCATATCTAAAATTCTTGAGGCATGCATTTTAATAATAAAATTACTAAAATTATATTTTTAATGTTTAACAAGTTTCATTTTTCTTTAGTATACATTTATACACTTTATCAGCCAGTCAATATGCATTACAAGAATAAATATTACCTATAGAACTTGCTTTCAGTGGAAAAAATTAATATTCATTAGTTTTAATACACATCTAAAATGTAACAGAATCAAAAAATTAGTTTTAAATACTGACTAGAAAATTTTGTATTGATAACTAACAACAGATAATTTTTTAAAGTAATTTAGAATAAATTTGTTAGCAAACAAAAATATTAATTATATTAATGTTTATTGAAAAATTTAAAAATAAGAATGCATTATTTTCATAAGTGTGGAAGAAAATAAAGTTTTGTAAATTAAACAAAACTTAATCTAAATTATATAAATTAATTATAATTTTGATTTATAATTCTACCCTAACTTTTTTTTGCAAAAATTTTAGTTCAAGTACTGTATGAAGCTTCTTTTAATTAAGATGATAAATATTTAGTTAAAAGAAGTTTCATACAGTACTTGAATCAAAACTTTATACTGACAACAATATTTACTTGTTGAAAATTATTGACCAATTATTTTAATATAAACAAGAAAATATAATCTTATTATGTTATTATGCATTAATTTAGACTTTTCTGTTGTGTTACAATATTTCTTAAAAATAATTGAAGAAAACTGTTTTAGTGCTTCTCTGTGTATGTTGAGATTTGATAGGCTAACTTAAGCATTAACAAAATAAAATTATCAGCCTTCTGCTTTGTGTGATTTGTTATTAAGATAAAAAGGCTAGTTTTTATATATTTTTATTTTAATGAATGTATAAACTTTCAACCATACATCTGTAGATATAATTATTTCTATTAATATCATTGAAAAATTGATCTGAAATGAATATTAGTTTTTAATTCTAAGTTATCCTTTGAGAATTCAGCAATAGTGTTTACTTTATTTCTCTTAATTTCCTCCATTTGGATGTATGAGTGATGATATTCTATCGGTTTAGGCAACTAATTTAAGGTCTTGTGCAATAAATTAGTTGTTATAATTTCTTTATTTTATTTCTTCATATGACTGAGATAGTTTATTGATAGTTTGTGAAAGATTTCTTTTTCTGGATGCCTTTCATGGGGCTCACCTTCTTTAGGTGAGTTTGGGTGTCTTGATCCCGAGGTATCCAGAGATCTATATTCCCTTGGACAGTCAAGATCGCAACGTGTTGGCCATGCATTTCAACCCTTTGGACAAGTGGTACAATGTGGTCCCCAGTGTATATATCTGCTGGTACCTAGCTACAGTTGTGGCTAGTCTGCTATGGATCAAGCGAAGGAGTCACATCCTTTGGCTTGGCATTAAGGTTGGTCCAGTGTATAAGTGTTGACTAGCACTATAGTAAGCATTAAGACTGCCATCCGTTGTAGGGCTCCATGGTAAGCAGTGCCGTATGACCTGAACCTTTACAAATATTCTATGGATTCTAATTATCACATTATTGAAACCAATTTATCTACATGTTGATAAGCACACCAAGTAATTTACATGCAATATCACTTTTTTGGATACAAAAACTACTAACATCAACTATTAGTAACATAGAAAATGTAAAAAAATTACGATTGGGAAATCTTCTTGTTCGAGTTGACACAAAACAAGCTTTGATTGTCAATAGTTTAAAAAAATTGGGTTCATTTCCAGTAGAAACATCATTTCATAAAACTTTAAATGAGTCTTGGAGTCTTGTAGTGACCTTTCTAACCCCAATTTTATACATATTACAGAAGCAAAATTCTTGGAAGAACTATGTGATCAAGGAGTTTTTGTGCTATATGTCATATAAATATTCCACATCACGGTGGACTTATCCCCACCCAACATGTTGTTTTAACTTTTCAGGCACCAGTATTGCCAATATCCATAAAAGCTGGTTACATAAACTGCAAACTTTGTCCATACATTCCTAATCTTCTTAGGTGTTTTAAATATCAGAGATATGGTGACTTCCAACAAGCATGGAAGAATACTGTTCTTTTATTTTATTTTCGATGCAGCTAATCCTATCTGAGGATCTTGTGCTCTTAAAATCAAAATCAAATCAAATCCAGTCCTTTTCTGCATGATTTATGATATCATAAGGGGGATAAAAGATTGATGTTGGTATTAGTCCTTTATCCTCATTTGTATCAGTAGTTAACTATTTTTGTTAATATCGTGTGTTTGTCAATTTTTATATACATGAATTGTGACATACTAATATAATATTATAAAGTTTATGGAAGAATGTTTTCTTATCTCAAATACATTTGTCAGTTATGAAGATTGTTTTGATCTAAGATGTTAATCTTGTTTTGATCTATACGCAAGTCTAGACTTAAAATTGCATATACCCTTTTACACACTTAGATATGCAATTTTAGCATCACATTAATTAGTTGCAGATATTCATTAACATTATAATTAATTGGTGTAATGCCAGCTTCAGTCATAGGAAAGAGTATTTAACTACATAATATATTTGTGAGAATTTATTCCTAAAATAAAATAATTTCTTGATATATTTGATGCAAAAAATTTGTAAGTATAACAACTTTACTTTCAATACTTTGTTTTTAAATTATTTTTTCCATTAATATAATTTCTTCTGATTTATTGCATAAATGAATATAAAAGAATGTTGGATACTCATATTAATGTTTGATGTTATATCCAAATTTTTAGATATGTTTTACCATAATATTTAAAATACTGAAAAAGGATAAATTACTAATATGTAACAAAATTTGTTGATATATTAATCATTTGTTTCATTTTTAAACGGTAAACATTTTTGTAATATAAAAGTTTATAGGAATCTTTTTATAACTTTGGTTTTAGATCGCCAAGCTGGTGACTAAATGATTAGCTCTATTGCCTTTAGTTTAACAGTTTGTGGGTTTGATTACCGCCTCAGGTTTGGGTGTTTATAGTGGTTTCAAAATCCAATTTAAACTGTAAATCCTGGTGTAAGTAGCCCTTGTGTGCAAAAAATGGCCATTGACCAACAAACCAATTAGACTTAATTTTGGATTTTTTTGCGAATGCTTAAACAAGTAATTGTAATTTTGTTTTAAAAAGAAACTATAGTGCAAAAATTGAAAATACCATATTTATTTTTACCATACTTATGTTTTATATATTTATTATATTTTTATATTTAATAATGATATCATTTTTACATAATAAAATATATCATCTCCATTTTCGATCATGGTTATTCTAATATTTATTTAAAATATTTTTGAAAACTTTTTCACATCATTTAATAATTGCATGTATCTTATTAAATATCATTTGTACATTCATTACTTCCTGTTTTTATTTTTCATTAGTGGTCTATTAGAATTAGTCACAAGGAATAAAATTTAAGAACCATTAAATCTCCCAACTTTTGAGTAATGACCCACTTTAATTAGAAATTCAGAATCTTTCCTTTTATTCAAAAATATTGATATTAAATCTGTTTGCTCTTATCTTTTTCATGGAGAAAAGCAATGTAACCAATTATTAGAGCTCAGTAAAAGCATTTCTTGTATTTTTATTACACATAGTTGGAAAAGAAAAATACATGTAAGTTGTAAGATTTTGTGACATACCCTTTTTCGTTGTATACCTTGTAAGAGGACATTTTATTTTATAATGGGGAAATTTCAAGTTTTCATTATTTGGAATAAGAAATTCAAAAGAATTCTTAAACATTCTCTTGAAAAAATAAGTTACATAATAATTTAAGAAAATCTGTATCACAAAAATGATAATTTATTTTAAATATTTTTGAACAATAAAAATAGAAGTATGTTTTATTATAATCATTAGAATCTGAACATTTTGGAGTATATAATATCAGATTACTTAATAGGGATAATTAAGTTTCAATACTCTTTTATATGCATTTTTTATAAAAATGAATAGCATATTAATAGTTATAGAATTTTAGGTTTAATGAAATTGTTTGAAAGTATATTGATTTTAAAAAAGAAATCCATCTCTTCTTTTATTAAAAGAACAATGTTTATTTGAATATTAATGTTAATCTGTATCTTAAACAGAATTTTCACTTTATTTGCAAAATATTATTAGTAAAATAATTATGTTTATCATGGAAACATATTTTGACTTTCATGAAAATTTCAGTGCATAAACTTAACATTTTCTTACTATTTTAATTCTTTTAAACAAACAAAAGTCTTGAAAGAACAAAAGAAAAAATAAATTTTTGTGTAAGAAAAATAAATATTTTCTATTAAGTATCTTTTGCTTCCAATGAAATATATTTTAAGATATACTGTTTTATACTTTTTAAAATTTAATTAAATCTGGGGTTGAAAACTATTTTAATAAAATTCTAAAATGTTTATTTAAATTACATTTTTTAGTAAATATTATGAAATGCTATATATATAGTAATAGAAAAAAATATTTTTATAAAATTTTCGATGAAAGTTTCATTTTTTGCCCAAGATTTAAAATGGATTGCTAATTTGTATTTGAGAAATTTTATCTTGATACTAATTTATTTTTTCTATAACCTATTTTATTTGGAATTTAAAATGACAAAGTAAGCTATTCTTATTTTGAATGTAATTTTCTACTTTCAAAATGGCAAATATGTAAATGATTATTTTGTCATACAAAATAGGTTTAGTGAAAAATTAAAATTTATTTTTATATTTAAATTCATATAAATATTTCTTCTTTATAAAATTTCAGGGAAATATTTTTTTAAAAAAATGAATTATTGAAATTTAATATATATGTATGAATATTAATTGATGGAATTTGAGAAAAACTTCAGTATTGATAGCTAAGGTCATGTACGCAGGACCTTAAAGTTGGGTGCCCTGTAAGCTTATGGCGAATAATGCATGTTTTAACAGCATTGCATTATTTAAAAATTCGTGTATTCTTAGATAGTTGTGTAAATATTTAAAAATGTAATATTAATCAATTGTTAACAAAACAATGTAGTCTTACACTTCTAATGCTGAATATATTTAAAAAAATAAGAGAATGCTATGGCCACAAACAAAAACTTTGATAAAATACAAGAATTAAAAACTAAAAAAGATTCATAGTAAAAAATAGAGTATCAAGTATCAAGGATAGAGTATCACAAGAATAGAGTATCAAGGAGTTTGGAGATGAACTTGCACAGAAAATTCCAAAGAATAATGATGCAAATCTTAAAATTAAAAAAGGTCCTCAAGTAAAAGAAGAAAAATAAATAGTTGAAACAATGGAAAAGAAAATATTGACTAAATGAATTTAATTAACTCTCTAAATTTTTATTGTAATTATTCATTGCAATCATTAAATCAGGAATAGTGGAATCTCCATAGTTAGAGCAGATTAAGATTTTTTTACTATCTATAATGAGATAATGAGTTCAAATAATTACAATTTCATTACAAAACTATTTTAAAGTTGCAATTTTATGGAGTATTTAGTCATATTTCCTTTTGATTGTTTTTATATCGATAACAATATTTTACTATAACGATTTTAAAAGTGTTACTATTTGTTTTTGTTATAAAAAATGTTTTCATCAATTTGGATTGAAGAGTTTGTAGTTATTTTATTGTTAATTATAGAAAATTTAGAATAAACTTTTTAAATAGAAATTATTTCTTAAATCGGAAAATTTCAATTAGAATATTTAATAAAAACTCTATAAATTATTTATTAAAGTATTAGGCATGACATTTTCTATAAAATTTAAAAAATATTATGTCTAATGCTATGAAATATAGCATTTTTTTGTTAATCTGAAATTATTGCTTTCAAGTACTTTTAAGAAGTCCTTGAAAAATTTCATTTTAACTTTCAAAAATTCTTAAATTCTTCCAGAATGAAAAATTTTATTTCTGAGTATGGACCATGTAAACGAAGATTTCATTAATTTTTATATAACATTGAAAACGAAATGAATAATTTAAAATGAAGAAAAATTATAAGTGCTTACTCTTCATATAGTACAGATATTTTAAAATTTAGGAAAAAGATAAGTTATAGGCATGCTATATGATTTAATATGTAAGAAAGTTTGTCATATAACTACTAAGAAAAATTGTACAAGGTAGTATTTGTAATAATACAAAAAATCCTCTTTATTGTTTTGAGAGTATTAATTTAAGGAATTACATTTGATTCGCACCACAATTTTTTATCAGTTAGCAGTGTCATCGCACTATATTTTTATGTTATGATTGTCGATTAGAAAAAAATATTTTACAAATTATTGGCTCCAATTCATTGAGACGTAAATAAAAATTCTTCTGCTGCATATCATAATTTTTATATACATTAATGAATATATGCAAGCAAAAATATCAAACTATGTAGAAGGTGAATATTGAGATAAGCATAACGCTATATTTTTATTTTAAAGTTTTACATAAGGCAGTTTTAACAGTGTGAATATTGGTATAAATATTTTTTTGAAGTATTTCCGTACTATAAAGAAATGAAAATAAATTTATATAACATTTATAAGGTTCAAATGAATTTGAAATCCTAGAAATTGTGTGGTGAAAATTAAATTTCAAAAATGATCAAAAACTTAATCAAAAAGTAGAGAAGAGAAATTTATAATAAAATTTACATGTAAAAAATTTATCTGACGAGATTGTTTTATTTCACTTAGACAAGTGGTTCTCAATTTTAATCGTTGGTCCTTTCACTTCAAGTCGAAAATTTCCCGTCCATTCTTATCATTTAATGTAATATTCGAATTAAAAATGTTTGACTCTGTTATCTAAGTGTTCATTAGCATATGCTTTGATTAATATTTTTTTTAACTTATTTAAAATTATTTAAATGTTATTCACTATTTCTGAAACATGTTTCTAATTTTCTTTTAGTAATTAAAATTTGAGCTTACTGTAGCCTAGTGATAGGGCACCGGTCTTCAGAGCTAATGGTCCCCGATTCAATTCTATCCACTGTTGAACAACGAGAGCTGGGGGGCTGTTTCTGCCTTATGCTTGTATGTCTTGCGGGGTGGATTCTTTGGTGTTTTTCGGGTTTACTCCTTTGCGATACGTGAATGCTGCCTACTATCTGTGAAAAGTCAGCCCACACCGTGGTTTCAAATCATTAAAAGTTAGCATTAGCTAATTTTTTTACCTTTTTTTAATTATCTTTTTTTATTTTTAGGTATAATACTTCGATTTATAATTAATGATAACATTAATTAATTTTTATTGTTTAAATGATTAATGAGATCAATTTAAACTAATTCTAAATCTCTTGATATTTGGTCTCATATAGTATTTGTTTTCCAGAACGATTTGAAATGAGAATTACTGCAAAACACCAAATTTTTTACAAATCTTTTGCCATCAATGCTTGTTCATTTGTGTTTATTGAGTAAATGAACCAGTAGTTTAGGCTTTAGATACCTTATAGGCGAATTAGCTTTTTTAAGACTAAAATATTTAACTCAATTTTTATTTCCAGAAATCTCAAATCAAACTTTTAACAAACTTAATCATATTTTGTACAAATACTATGGTTTATTGTATTTCAATGTGGCATTGATAAATGTTTTTATATATCCGACGATAGTAAAGCACTATAAATTTAAAGGATTTGCATAACATTATACTTTAAAATTAAAATTGGAAAAAGTTTTATTAAATTTTTGTTAAAATATCCACCGCTATTTTTAGGTCCAAATTTCGAATTGAAGTAAAAGTACTTTTCCTTCAATTCGAATTTTTGGATTTTGTTTTCCTCAAGAATAAGATGTTCCATAAAAATATTGATTAATGAATAAGATGTGTAAATTTCTTGGCTACTATGAGCGCGATTTAAACATTACGATCTTATGTCAAAGGATCTATATTATATGTATTTATTTTCTTTGTTTTTTTATACGTAATACCATATTTAATCCTAAAAAGAAAACTACCGCCGATGACGTATGGGGATTTGTTGAATGCTATAATTACATTTTTGTTATAAATATCCCTGGCTCGCTCCCTCCTTTTCACTCCTCCGGGGGGGGCATTTTAAATTCTACTTTAAGCTCTTAAAAGATTCGATTAAATTTGTTTCTGAATACTAGAGTCAGAGCAGGGGAACATCAGAGGTTAAGATAATGAAATTCTTCCCTACGATGATAAATTGGCTGCAATCATTTATGCAGGAATACTGCTTGTCAGAGGATATTAAATGTATGGTCGTTATAAATTATCCCCATATGCGCAGAGGATGGCTCATTCTGGGGAAAAGAAAATGAAATTTACATTAAGAATTTTGCTTGTTATGCGGTTGGTTTTCCCCTTTTCTTTTCTAAAATGGAAAATTATCTTAAATGGTTGTTTATATGAAAATGTTCCGCTAGCATAATTTGGGAGGGAAATCTATTAGAAAAATGTAGATTTAAACGCGTTTTTGTGTTATTTGAACTGTTTAAACTCGTTTTTCTTTATATTACGTTATATTTCTTTAAATTTGGCTGTGATAAAACAATTTAAGATATTACAAATACATTTTTCAATGTTAATATTCAATATTTGAAAATTCTCATTTTTTGCTACTTAAATGAAATGACTATCCGTCATTCGTAGTGTTAATAAGATAGAATTATCAGTGTTAGTTTTCTTGATTTAAAGAAAGTTATCATTTTATCTTTCTAAGGACATCGTTTGTTCAATGTGGTGCTGTAAGAGAACATGTTTGAATGTCATCAATTTAATTCTCACCAAAATTTTTGTTTCGTGAATATGTCCTATATGAATGTCTTTGCATCAAAGTCTACTTTAAGAGTACATAATTTAAAATTAAAGAATAGATATACAGTAAATCCCCATAAATCCAGATTTCGCTTAGTCAGGAAAACCATTCAGATGTGCATACATATGTATGTACATACTACATAAATAAAAGGCGAGTTAGTGCGATGATGTATTTTTGTTGAAGCCAGAGAATGTCGTATTGAGCTCGGGTGAGTCAAATCGTACATTTGTGATATCTCCGTCAATAAAGTGTTGTAGTTTTTCATCTGTCGGTAAAATAATGTATGTGGATACTAATTTTCTCTTATTTTATATTAGTTTTATATTTCATTCGCATAATTCAAAGTACAATTTTTGCTGTGTACATTAGTTTACGTACCTTGACTCAATTTATAAGATACTTTTATTAATCCGAACCACCTGAATCTTCTATTAATGGGGATTAAAGAAGATCTACTGTATACAAAAATAAAATTTTTTCTCGAATATTCAAAGAGTATTTCAAATGTAGAAAATTTAAAAGATTTTTTTTTCTCTCAGGGCAGGAAGTCGATTTTATTATTAAACTGATCAAAACAAGAAAAAAAGTGAAAAATATTTATCGGTGATATATATTGAAAAATAAAGGAATTTTTCAAATTTATTTTAAATGTAAACATTTCTGTTATAAAAATCGTGATCATTAGAAAGGTAAAGTATCGTTAGAAAAAAAAAATGCGTTATTTGAGGGAAAAAATATTATACTCTATAGTGTTTCTATTTCTTTTATTTTAAAACTCATTTGACTGCTATTTATTTCACTTCCATAAGAACACCAGAGTTTCATTGCAAGTGCAACTAAATCAACTAATGATAGTAGCGGTAATTTTATGTAATTAAACTTTTCCATTTGTAGCATTCTCGTATGAAAATGAAATTGCTTTTTTTTTAGTTAATATTAATTAAATTTTGTAGAAATAAAAAAAAATGAACTGACTTAACTGCTATAAATTTGACAATGGAATATTTATAAAAATTGTTTGGAGAAAATAATTTTTGTTGTTTTGTTATTATAATAAATAAATAAATAAATATATAAATACGAAATAAATACACTTGGCAGAAAAAATCTGCGACAAACGCACAGTAAACATTCTACAGAGAATAAAAGTATATTGTATTGTCAACATTAAATCAATTTTTATATAATGCTTTTCTTTAACAATTCCTTAAGTATTAGTAACAATTTCAAAAAAATAACACACATTATTTCAAAGTAATTATAATAATAATTATAAAAATTACATAAAAAAAGCAGTCAGGAAAAGTTTGCGTACAGATGAGAAAAAAAGTCTTTAAAAAATAACTTCCATGGACTGTCAATTAAACTTTAATGTCTGGTTGGAAAACCTTTATGTCTGAGAACCTTTTCCAATCGTTTAAGCATAGGGTGAATTACCTTGGTGATTTCTGAAGATGAAATATTACTCCATCAAAATTACTCTTTTTGGCATATCTTTCGATATTATGTTATGTTGCAGAATGTTACGTTTCATTAAGTCACATAAATACTCCATTGAGTTTAAGTCTGGCGATTGTGGAGGAGTATGCAACTGATATTTGATGTTGTACAATAGCCAGAGCTTTACTTTTTGGATTGTGTTTTAGATCACTGTATTGTTGAAACCAAATGTCATCGCCAAGGTTCAAATCTTATGCACTCTGCTTCAAATTTTCTTTTAATATATTTAGATATCTCATATGATCTAACGTGGAGTCTAAAAAAGTTAATCAACTTCACTTGCTGTCATGCACCCCCAAATCATTACGTCACATCCACCGCGTTTAACTGCAGACACAAAATTTTGCAAAAGGCGTGGCTTGATTTCTCCATACCAGTTTACACCCTTTGATGTCAAAGATACAAAACTTACTTTTATAAGAGAGAATATTACTTTTTCAAAAAACTCAGGTTTATTAATATACTTACTGGCAAAATTTAAACGATTTTGCTTATTGGCAATTTAAATAAAGGGTTTTCGACGATCTGGTTGATAGCCAGATTTCTTAAGAATTATTCAAATAGTATCTTCATGACGAGATTTTTAAACCTTTCTCTAATGTCAAGTGATATTTGAGATGCAGTTATCTTTGGATTTAAACGTGGATTTCAGAATGCATATATTTTCTCGTAAAGTCAGCTTAGATGGTCGGTTACTCCGAGGCTTTAAGATAATAGATTTCGATGACCTGTAATTATTGAATACTCTTTGGATAGAAGAATGAGTTCTTCCAACTATCTATCCGATTGCTCGAAGAGTTTTACCTTTATTCCTTTGTCTTAAAATGATTTTCTTTTCGTCCTGAACAATTTCTTTTCCTTTAGAATACATTTTAAGTTTACTTGTTTGCAAGTACTAATGTATCATATAAAAAAACGTTTTTATTCTATTTATTGTATTGGCACCAGAGTTAAAATGAATTAGTAGTAAAAAAATATGCAGACAATATTTCGCCGAGCTGGCAGCCGAATGGTTAGCGCTCTTGCCTTCGGTTCAACACCTCGTGGGTTCGAATCCCACCTTGGGCATGGATGTTTGTAGTGGTTCGGATTCCACTTTAAACCGTAAGTCCCGGTCTAATTAGCCCTCGTGTGCAAAAAATGACCGTTGAGCGACAAACAAACAAACAAACAAAGCAGACAATATTTCATTTCATACAAGCTCACGGCGACTAAATAAAAAGATTAAATTGCTTAATAAGATTAATCTGTGTAATTTGTACCTGTAAAAAATTAATTTTCTTTTCTGTTCACGAAATATTCTATTTTTTATGGTGACGACAGATTTTATTTTTACTCATTAACTTTTCGGTTAGCTAGACTCAAAAAAGATCCACCAAGGCAAAACAGCTTTAATAATGAGAATATTTATTTAATCTAATTACAATTTCCTTAAAACAGTGTATTTTGTTAATAATACCTATGCTTGAAGAAGAAATGTATTTTCAATTAAAAAAATAAGTATTTTGACCAAAATACTCATTTTTTTGTGAAAAAAATCACTTGAAATTTAAAAATTTTCTCCGAAAAATTATTTGGTATTAATTTTCTTATATGTACACAATTTTATATTACAATTTTTTTTTTTTACATTATAAATATAAAAGATTCTGAGAGTAAATATTTTCATTCAATATTGTATTGAAATTTTATTATTAAATAAAGTTATGCATCATAACAATATAATACCTGAAAAATGAAACATATTTTAAAATTTAATTTGCTCTTATTTAAACGAAAAGTAATGATTTAAGAAACTGGGCTATTTAAACATCCAATGTATAAATGAGATATTTCTGGAAAAGAGTTGGTTATGGTGCCTCTGGTTGTCAAAATTTAACAGAAAGCTGTTTAGTTTTGTAATCTTTTTATCTGATAACTTAATAGAGCGCTGTAAGATTTTGTAACATTCATTACTTTTTCGTAATAATAAGATAATTGGTATATACCGTATGTGTGCCGAGCTTTTTGCTGAATGGATAGTATTCTGACTTTGGGTTCAACAATTGATGGTTTCCACTCCATCAAGGATACGGAGGTTAGTTATGATTGTTTGGATTTTGAATAGTAGGTCCCTGTCGAATTAGACTTCATATGCAAAATAGGACTATAGACTGATTACCTGCCATTTTGCTTATCTTATTGGGTTATTTATGGGTAGGAAGAAAGAGGTACTTCGTTTGCCGATTTCCTTTTGAGTTCGTATCTGGTTTAAATATATATGTAATATCCATCCATATATTGCTATTTTTACCATTGATAAATTTAATGTTTTTCTGTCTTGAAGAGAATTTAATCTTGAACATGGTTATAAGAAGTTGAAATTTAATGATAACATTATATAATATTTAAATAGAAGATTTATGTTCGATAAAGGTATGATTGAAAAACGTTAAGAAAACATGCTCATTTAATTTATAAGTTGGAAATTATATATATATATATATATATATATATATATATATATATATATATATATATATATATATATATATATATATATATATATATATATATATAATCATATCCACGTATGTGCATTAAATTATATACGCACTAGCTATAAGTTTGATTATACATGAAAATAACATTGGTCATATATCAAATAATTTATTATTATATATCAAATAATTTATTCAACTACATAAAAATTATAACAAGACGAAAAAAAAAATTACTCTTTTTATGATTTTTAATGTAGCACACCCTATTATATTACGCATATCATCTTTCAAAATAAAATCTTGACTGATACATTCTCTCTTATCGCTAATAGTGAATCATTTTTATTATAACATCATTTCATGTAAAAATTAAATTTCTTTTTCAATTATGAATATTTCTTTGCGTTTAAATATAAATTATTATGTATAAAAAGCATCGGGGAGAAAATTATTATAAGGAAATTATTTCAAAAGCATGATTTGCCAATTGTTATGTTTCTTAAAATGTATTTATTTTAAGAGGCAGGCCAAAAGGCAAGTACTTTTATCGAAACTAATTAAAATGCTTAAAGTTCATATGAATTTTAACCATTTAAAAAGCGCGTGTGTGACATTGCTATAATTGTTTCTCTTTAACCCTAATTTCGTAAATTTAATTCTAACAATAGTAACTGTTGCAAATCTTGTTTATTATGCACAGTTATTATCAGTATGGCTTGGAATGCTAACTATTAATCAATGTTTTGTTCTTTCACACAAACACACACACATATCTTACATATTATAGAATAGTAGGTTTTTTTTTTGTTTCACTTTATGTAACATATTTTTTCTTTATATGCAAATCTTTAATCTTGTTTTATTCACAAAGTAAGTTAAGGACGTATTAAATTATAATATAGTTCAACCATATATATGCGAATGGTTAGTGCTCTTGCCATCTCTTCATCGTGGTTTCGAATTCCACCTTGGGTATGGATGTTTGTAGTGGTCCGGAATCCTCTTTAAACTGTCTAATTTTCTCTCTAATTTGCCCTCGTGTGCAAAAAAAAAAAAAAAAAAAGACTATTGAGCGCCAAAAAAAATTAAACCAAACGTCCATAAATAAAAGTTGCATAGGTGCCATGTCGATATGTTAAATAATGTGCAAATGAACTTAAAATGTGCTTTGCCATCATTTGTAATGGTATATCTATTTATAATTAGCCACTATTTTTTCAACTTTGTAACTATAGTAAAAAAAACTTATTATAAGGTTATTTTAAAGGATTCATATTACCTGGTTATTTGTTTTTAAAGAGTTGTGATCAAGTTTTTCGTTATGGTTAATCGTAGTTGACTTAAAAAATTTTTCTTCCATCATATGTTTTTCACCTTATTAGAATGACCTAAAAATTGTTTTAACCTAATTAAGCATTTTTTTTTAATTTTTGGAAATTCTTTAGAGACTATCGGGAATTTGTTCCAGTGATAATCGAGGGAGAGATGACGATTCTTGTTCGGTCTCAAACTTATTTCCATTTGCGTGAAATGACACAAAAAAATAGGGGGTATATTTTTCAACTCCATTAAATTCTATTTTATTTTTTTTTCTCCTTTGAGTGGAGCATGCGTTCTTGAAAATATTATTAATAAATCCTCTTCCTCCAAACACCCCCTTGGCGATTATGACCTTCTCTTTGCTGCGGTTATGTTAGAAAAGGGGGAGTCGGACGAAGAAATTGGCTGCATTTGGATGTTCAGCAGCCATGAAACAGTATTAGGTTGACATGCGGTTGGCGATGATAATCCTTTACTTTTAATTTTCTGAAGAATAGAATGAGGGGGAGAAACTACCACTACACCATCTCCAGTCTCCCCTTTCTCCCGTGTGTACCGCTGGGAAATTCGTTATTCCTTTCAAACGTCTCTCATGTGCTCCGCGATGTCTTCTCGACGTTCGCCCATTGTTGTGCTAAAAGATAAATTTTTGAAAGAAGCGCTGCATCTCAACCTTAGAATGGAATAGCTTTCTCCCTACTTTTACGGATTACAAAAGAACGTTTTAAAGCTGTTTTTCCGGAGGAAAAAGAGTAATGAAATAATGAACAACATAATAATAATACCAACGGCAGTGAAATATTAGGAAGCTGGAAAAGAAGCAAAAGAGGCTCTTTTTTGAGGGGAAAAACAATTTTCTCTGTTCTGAAGACAGAAACAGCATCTTTTTTTCTTCTTTTTTCCAGTCTCCTGTTTGGTCATTTCGCTCACGTTTTGCAAACGACTTGATGAAATTACTGAGAGATGAAAATTGCTTTCTAAAGTGTTATGCAGCTGTTTGAAACATCCTGAAAAAATATTACCGATTCATAACATTTTGTTTCATTAGCCTTCACTGCAAATTTCTGTTCAGATTTTTATTATTTAATTTGTGATTATTACTTTTTTGCACTGATTCTTAGAGTAAACTATGTGCTATAAACTTCTGAAAGAAAACTTATTTTTCTTGTTCCCCTAATGATTTATTTTATTTTATTTTTCCAAAGATTTTTATTTATTCTCTATTATTTAATAAGTACGTTTAATAATTTTTTCTGTTTCTTTACTTGTCTCAATTTCAATGATTTTGTAATTAAAAAGTTATTTAATTCTTTTTTTATTCAATATAATTTTCGGTACTTTTATTTTCGTTGTTTTCTTGTAATATATTTGTATTTTCACTGATATTTATGTCACTATGCATTATCTTATTTCATATCGAATATCAGCTTCCATTCGTAATCTTTTCTGTTTGTAAGAAATTTCAATTAAAAATTTTATATTTAATTTCTTAGAAAGATTTAGGATGTTAAAATTTTTTGTGGAATATTTTGTTTAATTTAGATTTTTTAAGTTACACTTTTATTTCTAAATAAATTTTTTGAAAATTTTCATTTCATTGAGAAATCAGTCTTTGATTGAATAAAAGGAAATACCCGCAATTTCATTTTATGGTACTGAATAAAAATGTTTGAAAAAGTGAAACCATTTCTGCTAATTTATTTTTTGAAAATTTTACTTAACATGTTTAGTTGTTGTGTTGGTATATTTAAAAAAAACTTATTTTCAAATAATATCTTCGCATTCAAAATTTAACAGATATCGGATAAACTTTCATGCAGAAGAAAGTTGCCAACCGCTTTCTAAAACTCGCGACCTATTAACGCTAAGTGCTTCGGGCATTTCTTTTCTCTTTTTTTATATTTCTTTCAGTAATGGCATCGGCAATTTTGCTGGGAAAAATCAGTGAGATAAAAACCAGGACTCTGAAAAGAGGGGCAGCTTTAGGGGTATTGAACCCTCGCTATTCGAAGTTTTTAATGTACTTGAATTAATTTGCGTGTGTGCAGATACTACTTTCTGTTTTGTGGGCATGTGCAGTCCCACCCTCCAATGTGAAGGAGGGGAATGGAAAAAGACAGGATGGTGGGTGGGTGAATTCATTGATGACTGTGTTTGAGTAGGACAAGTGGCAATTTAGCGCGCGCACGTCTTCGCCCTAATTGTAGCTCTTGTGCGAGGGGTGATGAGATGCGGTCACGCATCTTGATTGAGCGACAGTCTCAAATTACTCTCCCCCTTCCCATCAAATAGTGAGTGGAGTAATCTTGCGAGGTTTTAACAAAGTAGTATTCATTCTTATCTAGCATATCAAAGGACCCGATTGTATTTTTCAACTGTGTTTAATTTCTAATTTTCCGTTTTGAGGAAATAATTGTGAGATAGGTTAATAGTGCCTAGTTAACTATTGTAGTTTGCTTCGCAACAGTTATTTTGGAAAATTGTTAAAATTTTACCAGCATATTTTTCATTAATATGATCAAAATTAAAATTAATAACGTTTTCTTTTGAAACTATTAGGGAAAATATTGTAAACTCGCCCATTAGGTATACCACGAAGAAAAATATAATTTTATTTAAATTCAATAAAGTTAAATCATTACACTGGATAAATTAAGCTAATGATATGGTTAAAAATTATGAAATAAATAAAGTTATAAAGAGAGAGACCGTAGAATCCATTATTGTTATAATCGAATTTGTTGTATTCAACTTTTCTAGTAACCTAATCGTCTAAAGTTAGGAGATACTTTATTACGCATGTTTACCAATGCTTTAATGTATACATTTTCATCTGGAAAAGTGAACGCTGAGCTAGACAGTTAAATGCATTGCTTTTAATTTGATTCCTGCTGTATTAAATTTTTCATATATTAAATCTGCAGAAATATTTCATACACTTTATTTCAAAAATTAAACTTATTGTATGGCTGGCCGAGCTGGCAGCCGAATGGTTAGCGCTCTTGCCTTCGGTTCAACAGTTCGTGGGTTCGAATCCCACCTTGGGCATGGATGTTTGTAGTGGTTCGGAATCCACTTTAAGCCGTAAGTCCCGGTCTAATTAGCCCTCGTGTGCAAAAAATGACCGTTGAGCGACAAACAAACCAAACCAAACTTATTATATGGCTGATGAAATGGATGCTGTGTTGTATATGAATGAAGTATCTCAAATTAGTTTGATCATATACTCAGTTTAAAACATTGGTATCTTTTTTATTCTGGAAAGGAAAACAGGAAGATAATTATATATTTTTGAGCCTGAAGCTAAAGTTTTAAAGTAAATTCACTTTTATGCAACAAAACTAGTTCATTTCATTGGGTTTTTTTTCTTCCTATTTTGAAAGACATTGATGCGAACCTGACTTTTCTAGTGACGTTTACTTTTCTGAAGTCTGATTTTAAAATCTGATTGTTTGGTACTTTCAAGCTGCTTGAATTGTGAGCATAAATATGATAAAAAAATATTTGACTTTATTTTGAGAGAAGAGTTTCTATAATTAAGTTACAATGCATCTATTTTGAAATAAATTGATTTTGAATGAGAATGGACATGCAGCATGAATTAAGCGATGAAAGTTGCTAATTTATATGATCATCGAATGTCCCGTATTATAATTTAGAACTAGAGGTTAAATTTTCAATTCTAAAGTTATGTCCAAAAAATAAATCCTCTGTAGTACGTGAATATTACTAAAATGTCAAGTGTGTTAATAAATAATCTTGAAATTGTTTCTATGATTGAATGTTTCATGTTTTAAGCTGTGATGTGTGGATATGTTTGTAATATACTTTTTATTCTCTTGATTTATGCCATCAGCCGTAATGTATCATGTCGAATACAAGACAAATTAGAAAAAATAATTTTCTAATGAAATACAATGTTATCAAGATTTTTTGAGCTGTGAGTAACTGCAATTTCGACTGGTGTCAGTAATTTATATTCGTTTGAGGTTGTGTGAAAAACAGGAATTCATGTAGAACATAAAAACAGAGGCGTAAGAATACATGATTATTGGCGGCGCAAATGAATCACGTTAAATTTGGGACCACTGATTACTCTACAAATTGATACAAGTCCGTATCCAACTCATTGCGCGCGACTTGGAATTCGTAGGTTCAAAGTCATCCCTGGTTATAACTCTAGTCCAATTTGTAGGGCTCCAAGTCAACGATGTGTGAAGGAACAAGGCCTTATACGTCATTATATCCAGGAAGCATGGGGAATTCTGTGCCTAATTAGAGAGTTGGTGGTTCGCCGTTCGAATCTTCGCGCATGCCGTTGTAAACTCCCCTCTACGTAGGCAGAGTATATATGGATGTCTCCTCCCTTTCCCCCTATCTTTGGAATCTTCGATATATTTTCAATCCAGTGATTTTGCTATCCTTTCATATGAATCGGTTCTTTTGAGGGTTTGATGCAATTAAATTATCGAACTTGGGTTGAAAGGGAATCCAGCGACCAATAATACCAGTAACCTTTTCTTAGGGTGATTCACCCGTTATACATTTTTCTATCTTTTAATATGCACTTTTTTCTATAAAAATATGTCAACGAATTTTTAGTTTTATTTCATATTTTATTTCTGAAGCATTAGATTTTACTCAAGTTATCATTCGAATTATTTACATAATTCTTTAAAACTTTTTTTATAATGTAATAAAGTGAGTGGAAGTAAACGTTCTACACAAACCAATGATTTTTCGATCTAGTGCAGTTAAATTCATTGCGCTGTAGTTAATTTATAAGCAAATTTTATTGCTATTTTAAGAAGAAAAACTATTGAGGTTATACAATTTTTTACTTATTCAGTCAATTTTTATCAGTTAAAGCTAGAATAATTATCAATTTTGAACTAATATTTTTTTCGAACTGTAGATACTCTTAATTGTGCTTTAAGCAAATACGTATGGTGTTGTTGAATCATTACGGTAGTTATTAAATATGTGACTTCTCAAATAACCACGTATAATTTTAAATGCGAAAATATAAAAATTGTATTCTTAAATTAATTTTCTCACAGAGTTTAAAATACTTGTATGAGAAATAATGAAAATGTCAATAAAATGTCAAATGCGAAGATATAAAAATTATATTCTTAAATTTGTCGAAGAGTTTAAAATACTTATATCAGAAATAATGATAATGTCAATAAATGAATAGTACAATGTAAGTATTTATAATAATTTCATGTAAAATGAAATTTAAATAGTTTCGAATGCAACAAAAATTCTAAAATTCTTTAATTTTATAATTATCTCAAATTTTTTTGCATGAGAATATTAAAAACTATTATAATTAAAAAAGTCAAATAAAAAAATTTTTAAGAATGCTATTTTCAAAAATGCATAAATTATTTAAATGATTCTAATTAAATTTTAGAATCAATAAGGAAAGTTATGGGTGCAAAAATAGGCAATTTAATCACTGAAAAATAACGTTCTAAAAGTGTTGCTTTTGTAAGGAAATTATTTTCGTTTGTTTGCGAAAAAGTATAAACTCATTTTGGAAATTAAAGTACATTATTACAGCTATATATATTCTAATAGATTTTTAAATGAAACGATTCCCATATGATGATATTATAAAGTTACATATTAAATTAATATTTTGCTACAGTAATCACTATAATTACATTCAATTAAAAAAAACTTTTTTTAACAATTTCAAATTAGTTTCAAAGCAGTAAATTAAAAAAAAAATTTAGCATTTTACAAAGAACTATTTATTTATTTATTTTACCCCATTGTTATATTAAAGCAATGCTTAATTGTCATATCAAAATGTTATTTTTAATTTATAAAATCTTTAAAAATATTTTAATCAGTATGAAGATATACAATATATCTCACATAATTACACATATAATTCGAATTAATTCTTATTGTAGACGTTTATGTGATATACAAATATGTGGCCGAAAGCATTGTTAAATTTTGCTGGAAGACATAGGGGTGTTAAATTTTTGCTATATATGCTTGTTATAAACCATTACTTTGTTATTCTTAATTTCTAAATATTTTTATCCAATTTTCTGTGAGAACATGTAAATGTGTGTTTATATATATATATATATATATATATATATATATATATATATATATATATATATATATATATATATATATATATATATATATATATATATATATATATATATATATATTATATATATATATATATATATATATATATATATATATATATATATATATATATATATATATATATATATATATACGTTTAATTTAAGCTTGTGCTTTCAAGCTCCCCGAAAAAAACCTCAGCCATATTGTTACAAAAGCTAAGTTTTTTTTGACGTATTGGGTGAAAGAAGGTAATCCAAAAATTTATTTACAAGTACTCGGATTTAGTTTGGGAGCTCAAGGAATTTAATTTTGAGATGAGATAAAATGTACATATATGGAAGAAAACATTGAAACAGCTTATTGACTGTGATTGTTATAAATGGAGTTGAACGAGTGCCTTATGAGAAAGTAGACTGGTTTTTGTTGACAGAATAGTGGTAAATTTATGTGAATACACACACACACAAATAGCTTTAAAAACAAGAAATTACTCAATTCAGCGTTGTAATCAAAGTTGTAGCAGAAATCCTACTCCTGAATCTTTCACGAGATGATAGCGCTATGGTTTTGCACTCTAGCCATTAGTACTCACTCACTCAGATCGTGGGTTCGAGTCTCACCTCGGGCTTAGCGGTATGTAGAAGTCTCGAATCCATTTTAACTGTAGTTTCCAATTTAACTGTGGCCTTCATATGCAAAAAATGAGCTTTGAACGACTAACAAATCAAACTGATATATATATATATATATATATATATATATATATATATATATATATATATATATATATATATATATATATATATATATATATATATATATATATATATATATATATATATATATAAACTACACATATAAACACACTGCCCGACCTTGAAATGATACAAGAAGGCAAGGAGTGGTCAGAAAATGATGCAAATTTGAGAGTAGGCGCAATTTAACACGTTATGCAAATGATGTGAGCTGCGCAGCTTTCCAAAATAAGTAAAATGGGATATAAAGTGAGTTGTTGCAAAAGACTCCTGTAATTGTAGAGAATGCCAGGCCATCTTTGACCGAGTCAGTTCCAGCAGACAGACGAGTTTACGAGGGGCATGGTGATCAGACTGAAATTAGGTTGGTCTTTACTGCACAAGTGTCAGCTGACAAACATTTGAACGTATCCACGGTACACCGGTTGTGGTGAAGATAGTTGGAACAAGAACTTTGGAACGCTTGCGGGGTGCCAGTGCAGCCAGAGTAACGTCAGCACGCGTCCGACGGGAGGAGGTAACGGCACCTCTAGTTAATATTCACAGTACTATGAGAGCTCAACTTTATGTGGATGATGTGCTGCCTCTGGTGACACTCCCCTACCTTCAGAGGGTGCCCAATACCTTTTATCAGCAGGATAACGCCCGACAGCACGCTCGGATCAACCAATATGCCCTGCAAGGTGTTCAGCTGCTTCCTTGGCCACAGTGCTCGTCAGATCTCTCACTAATCGAATACGTTTGGGATATGATTGGATGCCATTTGCAGACCCTGCTACCACCTCCTTCAGAAGACGCACTTTGTCAAATGGTTGACAGTGAATGGAGAGCCATTCCTCAGGGCGCCATCCGTACTCTCATTGACCCTGTGCCTAGACGTGTTGCTTCGTGTATCGTCATCCACGGTCATCCTACTGACCCGACCCTATTCTCTCTCTGTATTATCAACTCTTTCTTGGTGTTGTATTTTCGATGTTGGGCAGTGTATATAAATATATATTAATAATTTGAAAATTATTTTTGTTATATCTTTGAATTTTTATTTTAAAAATGTTTTAGAGTTTTTAACCCCACATACTGTTAGAGATCCAAGATCTGTATAGATGGAACCCTCACAAGTTTAATTTGATAATCCAATGAACAAAAGGATAAAATCGATAATTCTAAGATCATTAACATCTTATATAATACTTTGATTAAATTACTTTATTAATATATTTTTTATAACTGTAACAGTAACTATTAACTTACTGAAATCTAACTTAATAAAATACTAGAAATATAAAAGTACAAGCAAAAATTCGTTCAAATTGTTTAATATGAGGGAAAACAGTATAAAGCGAGACCTTTTAAAAATAAATTTAAGTAAGTTTATGATATATTTTTTAATAAAGTCTTAACAAATAATCAACTCGATTCTCAAAATGAAAGGACCCGGCTCGATCCTAGCCATTGTTTGACAACTGTAATTGGATGCTATGTTTGTTCATTCTGTATGCTGTTCTGATGAAGTAGTTGCTTGGAAATATTCTAGGTCTTGTATTCTCTTATGACATATTCATGTAACTTATCTACGAGAGGTCCTCCCAGAAAGCAATGCGCTGCAGATGTTTCTATACAATAGTCTTTAATCACTTTCGCAATCTTAAAAGAAACAAGTAATATAAGAAATTAAATTTTAAAATCAATTTCTTATGTTTCCAAAGAAAAATGTTTTCTTTTTTTCTACCAAATAAAACTAAAATTCTTTTATTAAATTAAAAGGATTTAATATTTAAAAAAAACTGTAGTAACATCAATTGTTATCCACTACAGGTTTAAAAAGTGTATTTGAATTTGAGTGGATGAATACAAAGTATTTTATTACCATTGGAAAATTTGAACAAGATATTTATAGGGAGAGGGTGAACTAACTAATAGTAAGATTTTAATAATCCTAAGGCGTTATTAATGTATGAGATTACTATCTTTTGAGTTTCCATCTTTTGCTAAAATTATTGTCTTTATCAAAATAATGAAAAAATTTTAAGTTTGCAAATTTTTAAAAAATTTTCTCATTTTTTTGCTAAAGCGTTTTTTATACTGAACAATACTAGGCCCTGTTAAAAAATGTTTTAATATTTAGTTTTAAAATTTTAAAATATTTGTTATATTACATTTAATATATTATATAAAGTACGTTATAAATATTTTGATATTCTGTCAAGCTATTATTTTATTGTTTGGATTCGGGATTATATTATAGTTTGGGTCCAGGCTCCTATTACAAAGAAATCGGACATTCTTGTAGAGCTATAAGAAGTTAATAATTTAGGACACGTTAAAAAACGTTTGCAATAAATTTTTAATTTTTAATATCACAGAAATAAAAAAGATATTATTTCTCTAATATTGTTAACAAATACTTGTGTATAATTAAAAAAAAAGGTAAACTATAAATATTGCAAATAATTTATGAACTTAAAGATAACGACTCTATTATAAGAATATTGACAATTTCAATGTTGCTTATAAACGTTTTGTTATTACCCTTTTAACAATTACAAAATAATAAAAAAAAATTTTATTACAATGGTAGAAGATTATTGAAATATCTGAATGTTTCCGAGAATATCGTTTTTAGAATAATAAAAGCATGTTTTGTAATTGACACTGAAATTTTATTAATGTGCTTTTGTGTGTAGAAAATTTAAATATTTTTTTCTATTATTTGATTTAGAAAACAGTGTTAAATAATAATTATTATAAAATAAGAAATAAAACATCTACATTCTTAAGTTTTCATCGGAGCTCGAGAAACATTGCGTAATTATTTAGTGTAAAAAAGCACTTTATTTGCAAGTGTTTGATATAAGTTTTAATTCTTTAAAGTAATTCTAAATTAATTATATTAATTTAACTGTTTTTTACAAGTGGGAAAGTGAAATCAGATCTTCCTTATTTTAGAATTTATGGTGTAGTTTTTCTAATGCAAAATATATTTTTTCCTCAGAATAGCGCTGTATCAAACTAATAGATGGCGCTAGGTGTTCTTTTGTTAAAATATTTTTTGATGCATGAATAAATTGAAGCTGCACGAAAAGAAAATGTGTGTAAGTTTATCAATAATGCTTAGCTGAAATGAATTTATTTTGTAATTTGAAATATTTAGATTTATTAATTTTTACTTTTGAAGTTATACTTTTTTTCTAAAAAATCCTTTTGCTTACAGTTTATTTCTCTTTCTTTGAATTATTATTGTAAATTGTAATTTTCCGCCAGGACACAGGAAGATTTTAAATGTGTATTAATTGTTTATTCTCAGTAATTTAAGTATATTCTTCGTTAGTTCTCATAGTAAATTTTGATGATGTTATGAGTATTTTAATGCAGTTGCTGATTTATAGCAATTCATATATATGATGAAATACCTTGCAATGGGAATTATGAATAATAAATCCCATTGCCAGGTATTTTATGTATTAAATTAGGGATGGAACAGGCTGTATAGACATCAGCTTTCGGTATGATTTATGGAACACTGTTTTCTATCTGTTAAAATTTTTTTATCAGATATATTGTTTATTAAAATGAATTTTTTTGATGATATATAGTTTATGTAGCCTCAATTTAAAAGTGAGAAACCTTAAATAAATGTGAGATTTAGTAATGATCTATTCTTGTTGGTACATTGTAACGGAGTTCCGACGATTTGATGTGCTGTTATACATCGAATCGTCATATTACGTTATTTATGTTTCTTATTACTATGTGTGTGTTGATTTAATTGTAACTTAATTTTTGCAAACCTTTGTTCAGCTTGAAACGATCACATTATGTTAGCTCTTCTTGAAAATGTTTCTGCTCTTAGAGTGTCATGCATATTTTTAAATTACATGATTTAAAATATTTCATGCATGTGTTCCATAAGACTAATGTTAAATGAATATTAATTTGGCTATGACTGCTTTGATTTACTTTTTTTATATATTTAATAAGAAAAGGTATGAAAAGTATCAATGATTCCCTGAGAATATTGTCAAGGAAAGAAAAAGTTGTTCTTTAATATTGATATATCCTTAATATTTAAATAGTATGGGAACATTCTGCTATACCTGTTTTTCAATAATCCAGAGTTTATTACTTAGCAAAGCAGCGAAAACACTGTTTGCTGGAAGTCGAGTTGGATAAATTCTTATGCATATTCTAAATAAAAATCGAACAGAAACAGTATCTGAAAAGTGATTACATTCAAATATTATATTTATCCATTGCAATTGAATTCCTAGTCATATTTTACCATTGGTTGGTTGAAAAGAGGTTTGCTTTGAATTGCTTTCTCGTGCAGTATTCTGTCTATTATCTAACGCTATTTGAGTACTAACCGACTTGGCTTAATCTGACTTAATTTGGTTCTTAAGAATTTCTGCAATACTTTCTTCCCAATTTTGAATGTTATTTCCTATTTAGTTTTAAATTGCTAAATCGTTTTATTGTTAAAAGTCACAGATTAAAGCTGTTTGTCAAGATTTTAAGCAAACTTTAATTTTTTTAGAAAAAATTCTGGTTTTAATGTGTATTTCTCGTATTTCATATAAATTAAATTAATGATATAACCTCAATGACATGTGAATCTTGGTTTTACATTTCTTCATTTTGTCAAAAGTATGATGAAATCAAAATTTAATCAAGCATTTGCCTTGAAGTATCAATCGTGTATGTATTTTTACTAACAAGAGCCTAAGGATTATATCTTAATACCTATTTAGATTTCGCATTTTTTAATCAAAATTTTTGTTCAATTTTTTTTAATAAGGTCTTTGTGAATTTATCTGAAATCTATATGAATAAGAGCTCGTGAACATGAATAATTTCGCGAATGACTTGATATTTGATCATAAAATATCAACGCTCTCGTATCATCGGAATGGGGGAAAGAGAAAGGGAAAAAAATTGTTCCCGTTAATGACCGAGTCTAATTCATTAATTCGATTCCCTGCCGCACATATTCGACAACTGAGAAAGCATTTCGCTAATGGACTCTATCGAAATATATTTGTTTTTACCGCTGCTCACAACAAATGACTTCTGCCAAAACTTCATCATTTTCTCCTTTCGGTTTTAATTACTTGCCTCCGCATTAACTGGAAATTATCTCTCACGCTCCCCTCCCATCTCATCCTTCACGTCCTGAGGTTCCCTTGGTGGCGGATTCTGTTTTCGAATCCTCCATCGGAATATTCAGGTGCTGAAGGCGTTTTTTTTATTCTTTTTCCCTTCAAAGTCCCTACCCCCCCACACTGCCAATTTCACTCTACGTGAAGGGCAGCTTATTTCCGATTTTGCAAAGTGTTGCCAATGCGAAATACTAAATGTGGTTGTAGAAGCGGTAGTTTACGACAAGTGATCGATCAGTGAGTTGGTTGGCTCTCACTCGGTATTTTTTCCTCCTAAGTTAACTGCGACTGAGTGTGCATTTCTCTACCCTTCCATTAGTGCGAATGCTAATGAGTGAATTACTGGAGCTCGAAGGTGTGACTGATTGATCCTTTATCTGCGTTTTTAATTAAAATTGCGAATGAGAGCCTGGGGGGATGTATCCGCTCGAAACTATCGAATCGAACGGGTTATAACTAAAATACTTCGTAAATGTGTTTTCTAAGAAAATGACATTTTTTACCGATTTAAATTGCTGTTTGAAGATTCATTTCCCATTCAAGGATATTCTCTAAGAATAGGAAATTTCTTTAAAATATTAAAAATGTGTCCTTCTTTCTTCGAAGCTAATGATTTTGAATTGGTATCGAGTCTTTTCTAATTAGCTGTGAAGCAACGTGTCACGTGCGCTTGATTCTCAGAAATAAAATAGCATCTTTCCCCATTATTATAGCCTCGGGTTCTTTAGAAAAATGAGGTGGTTGGTTTTCTTTCACAAACAAATCATTTGAGTAAAAGTGCTAATATTTCTACTGTTTTGGGGTATTTAATGTTCTAGTTGCTATATTTATTTAAACTGAAAATAAAAAGTTGCTTTTATCTTTTTGAGACTTATGTTTTACAGCATACCTGTACTATTTTGTGTAGTCATCACCGGCAGGATTAGTACGTTTTCAACGTTAGCATCATGTGAAGAGCTCATATTAAAAATAAAGGTAGGTTTCTTGCTGTGTTGCTAAGACGAATTTGAAGAGCATGGGCTAGATTTTCACAATCAGATAGGTGATTGGTAGCCGAATGGTTAAGCGCTCTTCGCGATGTGATTCTCGTGGATTCGAATCCCATCTTGAGCTTGGACGTTTGTAGTGGTACCGAATCCACTTTAAACCGGAAGTACCGGCCTAATTAGTCCTCGTGTGTAAAAAATGACCTTTGGCGATAAACTAAACCACATATCAGGTATGGAAACGGTAGTTGTTTTCAAGCTATACTCCTTGATCGCTTAGTTTACATTTGATGTGGATGACAAATATAATTTTATTTTATACTCTATATTTCATGATATTTGCATGCTTTTCAATGTAATAGAAAGATCGATGAAAGAGTTCGCATAATGATACTTAGGAGTACGATTAAACTGATTAATAACAAACCATTGGAAATTATCATATATACACTGACAGAAGATATATACGAAACATAATTTTACGTATTCAGTGTATGTATTCAGTTTATTATAATGTTACATGTATTCGTGGTACATATTTTTTTAATTTTTGTAAATGTGAAATATTGTTACAATTTTAAAATCAAAAAAATTTTCTTTTTTTTACTTAAGTCTTTTTTTTAAATAATTTATGATTTTTCCAATATTTTCTTTTAAAAACAAAACGCCTTAGTTCTTAAGATTTGTTGTTAATATCTTCTTGATGTTCCTTGATCTGTTAATGATAAATTAAGCGTCGATGCAGGATTTAACGAAGTAGAAATTCATGTATATAATTGGCTTTTAGGGATCTCAGGAAATCAACAAGGCATTCGATTCAGTGCCTTCCCCCTCCACCACGCACACTTCAGCCAAACCTTCCACACCGGGTAGTTAGTTCATCATCTCTTATTCTCTTTTCCATCTCCATTCGTTTCCATATGGTCCTGAAGGGGGTTGGCCTCTGATTAGCGGCTGTTTGCGCCCCTCCTCGCGAATTAGGGCCCTCCTTTCATGTGGCCGCTCGTGCCTGCCACGGACACAGGCCGCAAAGGCCGGGGCTCCTCCACATGACTCATTAAGCCCCAGTTGTTGAAGACCTCTCTTCAACTCTGTCGCTTCCCGATCCAACTCACCTCGCTCGACTCCCCACCCGCCAACGGGTTGATTAGGTCTCCAAAACTTATCGAGGACGACAACCCATTGCCCGAGTGGGGGGAAGGAAGAAGGTGGCGGAGAGTTCGGAACCATTTATGCTGACCGCACATTGCAGGGGCGCCTCTCGTACATATCTCTGGGTTTGTTGCAGGGGGGGAGTCATAGCTCTATGTATGTGTATGGGCTGATTAGCCGCAGCAATTGCCTACACCAGGCGGTTTCTGTGTCCTCAAAAGGATGTCTTTCCAGAATGGATGTGATTATGGACTGTTGGGGGCGGCTGCCCGTGCCCTGCGGGGCTGCTTCTGGTTTCGAAATGGGAAGGCCCTCTCTTTCTTTTTAAATGACTTTAGTGAGTTGAGGCTGATACATCTATTCCGTATATTTTTTGTTCCGAAATATTTTCAACTGTTTTATGTAATACGGGCTTTTATTCTCTAAAATCATTAAACTATTTTTTCCTCAACTATTAAACCTTGTTTAAAAAGAGCTGGCTTTTGGCGTATTATTTTTTCATTTTGTTTAGTGAAATAAAAAAAATTATGTGAGTAGTTAAAAAAAGGACAATAGAGAAGTAAACTTTAATGAATTATTCCCGTAAATACAGATAATAGAAAACAACCTTTTTAAAGATCATTTGTTCACTTTCTTATGAAATTTTTTGGTATTTTGTTATTCTATATTAAAAATCTTTTATTTTAATAATACTTTTTCTCACAAGCATTATATGTTGTCTTAGTAATCATGGTTGTTACATTTTGCTTACACAATCTCTCCTCATTCTTCTAATACTTTCGCTCTTAAAATTTGTTAACTTTTATATTATATTAATATTTTCATAGTTGATTTTAACTGTAACGTTCCTAAAGCAATGAAATAAACTGCTTTTAAAATTTGATTATTAATTTGTGTTTAATATCGAGGAAAATATTTAAGTTAAGTTTAGAAGGAACTCTGAGAAAAGTTTTCGAAGTTTTAATGTAGTTTATTGGAATATAAGTGTAATAGTTAACAAGTAAATTATGTTCTAAAATAAATTTAACTGAATTCTTTCATGTTATTTGCTGTGAATTTAATTATGTTACAATTAATGTTGATGTAAATTTAGGAGATTTGCACTCTCTCATGAAGTTAAAATAACTTATTTTTGCCAAATTTTAAATAAAGTTAAAATATAGGATTCTTTTAATTACTATTGATTTATTATTACAATTGATTATGTTATACGAAAAAGATTCAACTGCTAAATCTTTATAAGATATTCTTTATCATTCGAATGCATTTTAACTGTAAACTTAGAAATGCTGCCAATATGTAATAAACAATATATATTATATTGTTTATTACATTGTTATTGTGTATTATAATTCAGACTCTATTTTCTTATGATTATCAATTTGTATTCTTTTGATCATAGATTCTACGACAAAATTATGGTGCCAAAAACTAAAAAATAATGAAAAAATACTTAATGATACTGTTTTCATAACAATTTAATAAATTGTTATTTTTGTAAACAAAAAAGCTCTTATAAAATCTTAAGGAGACGTTTCAATATGAATGAAATCATAACGAAATAAATAAGATTGTTTTCAATATCCAATGAATAAAACTGTCTTAATTGTATTCAATAATTAGTACTTTCATAAATTGGTGATTAGTATTTGCATTCATTTAAGCAACTTGATAAAAATATACAGTGGGTGATCGATTAATGAAAATAATCCGTTACAAGACTATGTTCGCTATCCGAATTATTTGTTAAACGATTATCGATTTGCCATGGATTTCTTTGTGAAATTGATTAATTTGTTCTGGAGACCCTAAAAATAAAATTTAAAAAAATGTATAGTATCTTTGTAAGTGTATTAAAAAATATTACATGTGTTTAGTCTTGCATATTAATCAGTCCTTTCCATTTTTTGTTCATGGGGCATTAAAGAACGTGTCCGATGTTGATTGATTTTTAAGACTTTCTGGAAAGATATATAGAATTATTGCTTTAAAGATTCCTTACCTTATTGATATCAACTTGGTTTGGGTGCAATTATTCTAAGACCATTGCTGTGGTATTCTCCCACTTCTTCAGCGAATGAACGAGGGAAGGGGTTCTTAAAATGAAATCAGTTTCGGTTTTGAATGAAATAAATCGAAACTGATAGTTTATTTTGCTATAAATATTCGTTTGGAATTTTTTTGCCATAGAATTGTGAAGTTTAATAGGCAAGCAGCATAACTCAAATTGATATACAAGTGCTTGATTTGGCCTATTCTCCCTTACTCATCTGAAACGTGAACATTGACTGAGAAGGACAAAGAAACCATCTCCATTTTCGAAAGAAAAACTTTAAGAAGCATCTTTGGTGGAATAAAATGTGAGAATACATGACGAAGAACTAATTCTGAGTTCTATAAACTATATAATGAATCAGATATTGTTAAATTTATCTCAATACAGAGATTAAAATGGACAGGACATTTGAGCCGGATGAACGACAATCGGGTGATGAAAAAAATTTTCTTGGCTCGCCCCATTGGCACCAGAAGAAGAGGACGACCGAAACTCCGATGGCTTGACTGCCTTGAAAACGACCTAAAAACACTAAAAGTGACAAACTGGATGACCTTATTCAAAAATAGGGGGTTCTGATATGCACTTCTGAGGAAGGCAAAGGTCCACCCTAAGCTGTCAGGCAAATGAAGAAGCATAACTCAAGAGAGATAAAAGACGATTTTTAGTTCGTTGGGTTTGGTAACCATGCAAATCATGCTCCGAGAGTAGAGAAGTGTTCGTTAGAATTCGTTTTAGTTCGTTATCCGATTTCTTCATTAACCGATCACCCACTTAATTGTTTGGTAAGGCTTAAAAAGCAATGCAAAGTTCAATATTGTTCAACAATAAAGAATTATTTTTAAAATATTCTTTAGAATGTGTAAATATACTTTATGATCTATAAACTGTGTGGTGTGTATAAATATAATGTATATACCTACTAAATGGTTAGCACTTTGATCTACAATTCAACAATTCGTTGGTTTCGATTATCTGTCGTAGTTCAGAATCCACATAAACATTAGTGGAATTAGCTATTGAGTGGTAAAAGGACCACAGATAGTGACAACCAAACCAAATCTAGAGCTTTTCTATTTGGGTGCATTGCCTGCCATATATTTTTTTTTGATTGATATAACAATAATTAAGTTGCGAGTTTAATAATGCTGACGAATGATTAAAACATCCTTTTTAGTTATTTAAGGGAAAATATTCTTTAAAAAGACATTTCATTGTAAGTAAATAATGTCTCATATATAAAATCAAGGTTTCAGACAAGGTATTAGGTTTTTTAGATCCCCCCCCCCCATAATTTTCTCGTGTTGCTAAGTTATTTCAATTGCAAGAATAATTCGAAACTTTGTTGAACTGGCAACAAAATCCCATTTGATTTTCATCGCTCGTAAAAATTTAAGCCTTCTTACATCCTGTCCATTCAATTCAATATTATTTCGGGTTGTGTAAATAATTAATAAATGCTCTCACGAAGCAGTCTTTTTAATAAGATCTCTTATCTTTCAACTAGTGTGAAATTTGAACTAAAGCAAAGCATTGACATTTTTTACTTGATCATTTAGCTTGCAATGTGTGCTTTTTGTTTTTCGCAAATGAACCTATTCATTTTGGAAGTGATATTTGAAGGCATTGACGGTGGGCGGTGCCGGATCTCGCCCGATGGGTCAAGAAACTTTCTCCCCAGATGAAAATGATTTATGTGGTTTACTGAAAGGAAGGTTTACTAATTTAACTGGTCTGGGCCTTTCCTGCTGCCGTAGCAGATGCCAACAGCGTAATTACTAGCTGTAACAGCCAAATAAAATGGGTAATAGTTAGTGTTTTTTTTTCTTTTGTGTTTGTTTATATACTTATTTATGGCTGCAGAAGGACCACGAAATTGTCTCGAAATTTTTCTTCCTTCCCTTTTATTTCAAGATTGCTTTCTTAAAAAATAGGGAGTCTGGAGAATTTTTGCTGTCTTATACGGCTGCTGATATTTGCCGACTGGTTTTTCGAGAAATTCCGTCTGTTATTTCGCATTTCTTTAATTCAAAGCCAAGTCTGATTTTTCTACATTTTCAGTCTTTACGAACTCGTGTGATGTTTGATCTGTTTTGTGCTGATGATTTTATGCCATACTTACTGAAAATAAATTTATAGGTTCCGGGTTTATTATAATAAAGCATTTGTATTGAAAGTGTAATAATTTCAGTAAAAAGCAAAGTCTTTCAAATTTACAAAACTTATGTTATAGGATTCATAATTTTTTTTTTTTTACTTTCTTATAATTGGTTAACTAAGTTTGTATAATTTTTTTATTTCAAACTTTTTTGTTTCAAGTTTATAATTCATTTTTAGTTTTTTGTTATCAAATTGCTATTTTTAACCTTTGACTCTATGTTGGTTTATTTAATGTTCATTGAAATTAATTATGGACCTTAATATTTCATTGGAATTGTTAGGTTTTTAAATATAGTTTAGGAAAATTCCCTTTTATTATAATTTAACAATAACAATTTGATGTCACCGATAGATTTTACAAAGTTATGATTTGATGAGAAAATGTCTAACTAAATCGAATATTGCAAAATTAAATAAATAATATTGATATTATTATTTTTATTTTACTTTGCAGTACCCGTTTTTTAGATATTCGATCGATTTGCTTTATATTGCTTTTTGAAAATTTAAAATTAATATGTTAATTTCAAACAATTCATATTTTCCAGATTGGCTAAACATTCAATTTAATGGGGTTTTTTTATTTCTCTCATTCCAAATTATTATAATAAATTTACAATTCTGTGATAAAATGGATTACATTGTTTTCATGACTTTCACAAAAAAAAAAAAATACACAATGTAAGTTAAATATTTACTCAATTTCTGTCATTTGGTATTTAATGAATGAATGAATCCATGATAATTCAGAAATGAGTAATACAATTGAAATTAATAAATTTTGACTGGAAATAAATATTTTTATTCCATTCTAAAACATAGTAACATTTTGCATAATAATATTTTTGAAATTTTGCTGTCGTATGAAACGCACTTTTTTTATACGCATTTTTTGAAAGATATAACTTTATTATGTTCATTATAAATATAAAGTAATACAAATGCAAAATAATATTTTCTGGAAATACCCCATCTATCTGGTAAAAAAGCCTTTTAATCTTTACAAAATCTAGACACTCATCTTCAAAAGTGTTTTAATGTGTTCGAAGTGATTCTTCTAAATGAAAAAAATCACTTTGAAATCGCTGCTCAATCAGTATTTAAGTCTTCGTGCAAGGTAATGTTCTCTGCACCATCCAAGTGCATTAATCTCTCTGCTGCCCTGTTTCCATGCTCATTAGTATACGCAATCTCGTGGCCTGTATGTATATCATAGCAATGTTGGTTTTGAGTCATAAGTTGCCAACAAATTTTATAAAATTAAACAGTAGAAATTTCCCACTTAAAAGTCGTTCTCAAGAATTAGAATAATTTAAGCGAACCTCGCTGTGGTTGTCGATGACCGCACACGCGCATTCACTGACCTCTACGTAACTGATATTTTCATACCTCGTAAAGAAACAATAAAAAAGTCTCAAACTCTAAGCAGAGAAAATTGCCAGGAATGAATGTAATGAAAAATTGAGTATCAGAGCATAATACACATACTCCTCGTTTTTCATATATATTTTCAAAGAAAATACGTATTGTACGTCTCAATTACGGTATTTATTCACTTTACAGCTAGCTATAGTTTACTCTAAGCTCAAAATTGGACTTTTTCCAGCTTGAATTCAAGGTATGGGTGAGGGATGTAGCGACATTATTGAAGGGTTGAGTGCTGAAAATTTGAGCCTGAAAATCATCGTGTTAGTTTCTATCTGATTTTGTGGACATTGCATTTATGTAGTCTGACTCCTGTCATTTGAATTGAAGCTTTTTGTTTGTGTGAAGTATCAGATGAAGATATTTTTTTTTCAATTTGCTGATTTAAATCGAACATTCTACATTAATAAACTGTGCGTAAAATTTAAAATGTGTGAAAGAGTGTTGAATTATTTTGAGAAGGGTTGATAAAATTTAGGTATTCTTTTTAATTGCAAGTAACAGTTCAATCATGTAACACATGTTGAAATTACTAGAGATATTTTTTTTGTACTGAAATAGATTTTTTTCTTGTGAGTTCAGAGAAATATGGGTTATTTTCCCATGCCCCACGCGCGAAATCTTCCTTAAGAGTAGCATATAGTTAAATTTTTTCGCATTCCACACAGTTATTGCTTCGTTTTCTAGCAGCACAATGATTCAAACCCATTTATTTAATCACATACAAAATTAATTTTCTTGCTATTAAGTGATCGATTCTAACCGGTTTAATTATATCCTTGACCTTAATATCATAGATGATGTATGGATGATTTGAAGCTATAGTTCGGAGCTGGCCACTGATTGATTCAACATTTCGTGGATTTGAATCATACCGCGTGCATACAAAATCATAATAATTCTTTATCCACTTAAATTCGTAAGTCCCGGTCGAATTAGCCTTGTGCAAGAAGTATCGATTATCAAACAGAACTCAAATTTAGATGATTTGTAAAAAGTCCAGGGAGTGTTATTTAAAATCTTGCTTCTCTTTGGTTGAATAACTAATTTTATTCATTCACATCCACTTGCTTTCATGCCTTAATCCAAGTTCACAACAAAGTATTAAAAACAGTATATATGACAAGACTACGAAGTGGCCACCTGCTTGCTCAGAGACACGTCTCTGGTACAGAGGTCTACCTTCTCTATCCCAAATGTCGAGTGGTTCAGGACTCCCCATCATATTTTTCAGTGCATTGGGTGTGAGAGAGGAGACATGGAGTTGAGACCGGAGGTGGTGCTTGAGAGACTGACTATTTTTGGATTCATTGGGCTGGTGTGATGGTACTGTCACGCCCCAATCGGGGATAAGCAACAACAAGAACAACAAAAAAACAGTATAAGTTCTTTATTATTTAAAATTCTACTTGGAAATGAACATAAAAAATGTAGATTTAACAATATTCATTTCCGAAAGTTTTAAAAAATTATCAGAGAGAGTAATAATGGGTGACGTATGTAATAATATTAAATAATGAAAGTTAAGAATACATTAGTTCAAAATAAAAATAAAAATGAAGTTATTTTTAAGGTAATTCATTATTTTTTACTTAATTGAAAAATGTGATACACACATCAAAATCTGTAATATTTATAATGTGATATACTGAAATTTATATAAAATTTTTATGGTGTGTGAAAAGAACTAATAATATTTAATTAAATATTAAAGATACGGTAAACTGAATTTTAAATGTTTTGTAACATGTTTTAGAAATAATGAAAATATTCTGAATTCACACGTCTTAAACAATATTACATGCAGAGCCATTCCTGAGTGGTGATGAATTTTGTGTTTTATTGGAAATCAAATCTTATTTGAATTCTCTGTTAAACTCTTATTAATTTTGGTAACATTTGATTCCAATAATTGTTCTACGTACAATTCAAAGTGTTAAGCTTGTTAAAGTGACTTTTAATTCACATTTTAATGTGTCGTTTTTGTGTGTATCTAGTGTTTTCTGTGAAACTGCTTATTACGATTTGTGCATCAAGAAACACAATTTACGTGAAAATTTTAGTAAAAAAAGATTCATGTTCATGACTTTAATTCATACAAAAATAAATTTGACACATTTTTGACGTGTACCGTATGTCATTAAGAGACGATTTATAAAAAACTCAGGCATGCGAGAATTTTTTTACTGAAAGAAACTGTTACTTGTATTCTTAATGCTTATTTGAAATATTTTTTGAAACAAACAAGATATAATATGATTTAAAATGTATAAATAAAAATTTTATATAAGGTATCTGTATCTACTTGCCAAAGATTTCTTGTTTCATTTATATTTAATCATTAATATATAATTTCGTAACTAAAGATGTGCTAACGCTCTATACTTCATTCAATTTGTTTTTAATATATTTAACGAGGTGTAAAGTTGTGTTTTGAACAAAATTAAATAAATACCAAATGCCACTAATATTGGTAAGTATTGTTACTTTTAGAAATCGGTTTTTTCTCCCGAAAGATATTTATTCATTATTCGCTGGAATCTACACCGCCGAAACTTGGATATTGATTAGCTAATATTTCTCAGTAGATTATTTATCCACGCAATTCCGTAAAAGTAATCATTCTTAAAGAGCAATAAAGAAATTTAGCAAAAAATGAAGTCATTTTTTAAAAATTTTGACTTTGTATTTCGCCAATATTGCTGATAATAGAAGTACACGTTTTTTTACTACACATGCCTGTTTCTGTTCATAAGCTTGTAAATCTGAATTAAATTTGAAGGTAAAATCTTATTTTAGCCCACCTCTTGGCGAAACCGGAAAAAATATTGACATTTTCTCGTTAATAAGTGATTTCGTTTATTGCTATTTCGAATATTAATATGTTACAGCTCTGCTTTAAAATAAAATCCTGGAATATTTATTTTACTCAATTTGTTAAGAAATTATAAAATATAGAAAAGTAATACGCGAAAAAACAATATTGCTTCTATTTTCCAGGTATTCAAATGCATAGGATCGTTTTTTATAATATTTCTTTCAATTAATCGAGCAATATAGCTAAATCAACATCATTTTTTAATTCTATTTATTGTTCTTTAATACTTGCAGCATACTTAACACAAACAATTCTTAATTTTCTATCTTAAATTCAAATTGAGAATTAACAATAAAAACACTTATTCTTTTTCATTTGAATCCATTCATGAAATCTTTTTACTCTATCAAACTCATACTTTTAAAAGAAAATTGTTCTTATTCTTTAAAAACGAAACTATAACATAATGTCTAAACATGACATGGATTTTTATTCTAAGTTATATCGCTAAGAATAAAAATAGTTTACTTTTTATATGATTAAAAAGAAAATGTTTCATATACCCCATAATAATTCTAATTGAATGAAAATATTTACTCCATAAAACATAAGGGCACAATTATTTCTTTTTTAAATTTTCAAATTATTATTTGATTTTTTCAGATTTAATTTTTTTTCTCGTCTTCGTACTCATTTTACAATTCTTCCTTATATTGGTTGTCATAGAATCACAAACGATCAATACGTATTATGAAATTTGTTGTTATATGGAATCCAGTTTTGTGTGATGTAATCTGCTGATTTGGCTGCATATTTCGTTCGTGGTGATGGTGTGGGCCCAAATACGATTAAACCAATTTTAGTATTTTGATATGACGTAGTAGATAGTCTCGCAACTATAAGATTTTTCTTAAACATTCATTGAGGGTTGAATTTTTGGCGAACGCTACATGAATTTTCATCAGAAAGGAAACCAGAAAAATTCCAATACATCCACTCTGACTTATGTGCCAACTTTGTATCTTATGAAAATGCATGTCCGTCTCCCTTTCAGCAGGGACTAAGATCTAACTTTGGTCTTTCCAATTTGAAGAGCACGATTCCCTTGATTACCCCTTGATTAGATGTCACCAGTACTTAACTCTAAATATTAAAGCAATCTTAAGCAAGCGGAATTCATTTGAATATTTATGCCAAGATACATGAATACGTTATCTTCACTTTAATCATTGCTATTAATTACAATAATAATCTTCACTCATTACTAATAATTACAAATGTATTTATATTTAATTTTTCTGTAGCTTCTATTCCTTCACAAGCAACAACTCTGTTATATTAAATTGTGTTATTTAAATTATATTAACAGCAATTTTACGATTATTATGTTGCTAAATTAATAAAAAATATTATGATAAATATTTATTTAAAGATTATATACCGCAGTAATTTCAACCATTTAATTTTGGTATGTTAAATGAGCATTCTGTGGGCCTCTTGCGGTCCAACAGAAATATTTTTGTGGACAAGCCAGTGAAACAGAATGTGAAAAATGTCTTTCTCTGTTTGTTTAAAAGTATTTTTCAATATTATAAATACTTAAAAAATTAAATATTATAACATTTGTTAATAATTAATTACTAATATTGATATGTCAAGAAATGAATTATGAAATTCGCTTATTCAAGCGAAAAAACAATATTTAAGACCAAACTAATTAATAATTCATAAAGTCTGCCAGAGTTTGAAACGGATGTGATTTAATTAAATATCGACTCGATTATTTTTCAATCGTGAATGAAATAGTGTTATCAAATAAGTTATTTCTTATTCGTAATTGCATCATCGTAATAAAAAATTGAGCATTGTTGGTGACTGTCAAATAATACAATAACTTATCCATAATGTGAGAAATTATCTGTTTTTTTTTCATTGTACTCTTTTTAGAGAATCAAAATAAAACAGTTAAGAGATTTAGAATGCTTCTAGCAATGAAAATTTTTTAAAGAGGAAGATTTTTCTGTCCTTTTCTAAACAAAATGTTACTAAGTTTTGTTTTAAATAAATTTTGGGGGTGTATATTGTGATATAAAAATAGTTTCCTTACTTTTTAATTATCGAAAAAAGTCATTAACAAGAAGTGAAGTTGCACTTACAAGTTAAGAAACACAGCCGAAACAAGTTACTGGCGATTTACACAATCCTAGAAATAAACGTTGAATTCTTTTTCAATATAATAAAAATAAACTAATTTTTTCTGTGGAATTCACTAACTTAGACTGATTCGAGGTTACCAATTGGAGTAAGGACTAAACGGCGCACAAAAATGTTTGTGTAGAAAAACAGATTTATTTTAAAACTAAAATTCGAAAACTGGAATTTTCGAATTTAGCCTATATATAAAACAGAAAATGTGCATTTCGTATGTGTAATTTGTAAATTTTTTAAAAATTAGGCGCACTTAAATTTATTTTTGGGTGTCTTCACGCATGTTGACATTTAAATGGAATTGTTTGTCCAATTCCAAATGAGCTTTTATTCACTGTTCTGTTAAATATATTTCGACTTGAAAATAAATAATACTGAATACGTGCTCTGTCATGTAGAATCTGTAATAATGAATGACTCGTGGAAATGCTGTAAAAAACTAAATATATATAATCTTGGCGGAAAAATAATCAGTAGATTCTACTGATTTTGAGATAAAATATCTGGAGACAATACTAGCGACATTTTTGCTTGAAATAAAATGTTTAAAATTGTCTTTTTGCGATTTTAATCTTTAGATTATACATTCTGAGAATGATTTGTACTAAACATATTTTGTGTTAATCTTAATATCTTAATAAAATATTCATCACCTTCATAAAGGAACTAACAAAAAAATAAAAGAGTATGTAAAAAATGAACATCAACGTTTATATACAATATTTATTTTAGGCACATATGCCTCATAATCCAGGATGCCAGAATGTGAGTTTGGTGATTTTTTGGCAGACATTCTTATGTATCTGGCAACCTGGTTTTTATTACACCATAGTTATGGGGACCTATAAAAATTATGGAGAAAATTTTATTTTGGCAACCCTAGTATTTTATGTCATCGCACACGCCACAATACGTCATCTTGGCAACATTTCTTCATCGCCAAAAAAAATTTAGAATTTGGAATCCTGGATTATACGGCATTTGTGCCTTAATTTATAGAGCAACTCTTACTACGCTAATACAATTTATAAATATTACACATATTTTGTATGTGTAATATTTATAAATAAAATACATTACTAGATAAATTTATTTCAGTGACAAATTTTTCTAAGAATATAGAAATTATCAAATACTCTGTCCTCTTAAAAAACATAACATTTCAAATTTGAATAACTCGCGGCAATTTATTTTTTATATCATATGTTGCTGATTTAGCATTTTTTAAATGAGAATTGGTGAACTGCAGTTGTAAGCACTTTTTCTTATTTTGAGAATATTTAGTTATAATTAAACTTCTGAATTTTTAGCAGAATGTGAAGAAAGCTGATTTTAAGTTTTTCACTGAAACTGCCAAAAATCCGTTGATTTTTATACATTATCGAGAGAAATGATGAAAAATCAGGAGTTTCCCGAGAAAATCAGTAGAGTTGGCAGCTATGTGTGTGTATGTGTGTATATATATATACTTCACAAGAACATGCATAATCATGATTCTAATTAAGATAATATTCTTGTTTTACTTCATTGGCCGAAATCGTTGTATTAGAGACAGTTCTTATTTATTTTCCCACCAATCTCTTATGGAAATATTTTAAGACACTTATTTGTTTGGTACTCTTAGTGAATTGATTTAATGCTCTCCTTTTAAAAGACAGATTTCTTAAAACAGAAAAGTTGCAATTTTTTTAGTTAACAAGGAAACGTCGGTTTTAGATATTTTGATTTTAGCATATTTTTAATTTCTCACGAATAATTATTTATCTGTTTCAGAAAAATAGAAATATATAGATTAGAATGTTAGGGCTGATTTTATTTTTCTAATTTCGATAATTAAATGTCAAAGTCTGAAAAGTTTCTGATCGAAATATCCTAACTCTAAAATTTCTTGTCTGCAAGTACTCATAATTTGTAAGGTAAAAATAAATTTCTAATTTACGTATACGGAAAAACCTCTGGCTTATAGTTAGATAATATTGTTTCTGAGTTCTTTTCTGATATGGTTAACGCTCTGGCCTTTGGTTCAACAGCTCATGGGCTGGACTCCCACCTCATGAGTGGGTATTTGTTGTGGTTCATTTCAAACTGTAAGCCCCGATTCAGTTAGCCCTCGTATGCAAAACTTCTCCATAGATCATCAACCATGACAACCAAAGAGTTTCTCATTAATATAAAAAAATGTTGTACTTTTTGTGGTGATGAAATGTAAACCAAAAATCTTAATTGTCATATGCTGTTTTTGATAAACATATAATATTTGTTTTTTTTTAAAAAGTATTTATTGTTTTCCAGATGATTCAGGCAGCGAAAAATTACCAAAATGGACATACGGGTCAGCTGTCAGCCGCTACAGTATTTTTGCTTTTCTTAGGAACTTTGGCAAGAATATTTACGTCGATCCAGGAAACTGGCGATCCTGTAATTATTTTCACATTTGTCGTAGCTGCCCTATCGAATGGCATCATAGCCGCTCAAGTACTATATTATTGGAAAGTTACTGCCAAGATACTCTTGGAAGCCGAAAAGAAGAAGAAATAAACTGTAAACTATTGCATAAAATTAATATTGTGATTCACGTGTTATTTATCACATCTATTGACTTGTGGACTTGATATTAGTTCGCTTGACCGATAATTTTTTTAAAAATCAGTACTAAAATTATTTCTAAGTCAGGTAAACAAAGAATTTCATATCACTTTTAATACGATGAGTGATTTTTATTTTAAAACTATTATTTGCGTAATAAAATACTATTCAGTACACTTAGATGAAAAGAGTAGCAGTTAATACTGTATTAATTTATTGGGTAAAAAAGATGGACAGTACTTGTTAAAAATAAGGACATTTTGAATTGCCTTATATTTAATGTTAAATTCTAAACTACTTAATTATTTTAAAAAATATTAACTTTTAGAAATAGCTAATGCTTAGAGCTAAGAACACAAGTGTTAGTTGATATTAAGAATTGGCGAATGTACTCTGATCAGAACAAGAAATTAGTGAAAATATTAGCTTATTATAACTTTTTAATTAATACTTCTCACTCTAAGAAAGAAATAATTATAACTTATACGAGATATTTAGGTGAAAAATCAGGCATTTTATGGAAAGGAATATATCGGTCTGAGTAATTGAAATAACTTCCAGAAAAAAGGTTTGCGAAATTTAAATGGTCTATAAATAAAAAGAGTTAATTTTGTGTCGTTATAAAATTAAATTATACCCTAAGAATCAGAAATTTTTGGTTTGAAACTGTAGGTAATTATTTTAATTTACCTTTCTTGGTCAAAATTGTTTATTAAAAACCATAAGCCTCGATTCCGGATAAAATGCAGTAAAACCGGCTCTTTTAATGAACTCTCCAAGGAAAACGTTGTTCCTTAAAAGCTGAGCTAACTCATTTTAAGGAATATTGTTCTTGCCGTGCTTCTTATCAAAATTATGTCGCAAGAAATTTAAAATCGTCAAGGTTATTATTTCACTTTCTACAAAAATTATATTTTTTGTTTTTGTAAATTCCAGCTATACCACTATTAGGTCGAACCTTATTATATTTAATAAACAAGCATAAATTCGGTGTGAAAAATAAATACAGTTTTAGAATTCTTTTTTTAAAAATTTTAAATGATTTAATGTGTTTTAATGCTTTCTTCACATGAAATGCTTGGAGTATGCTATTTTTGAAATTGATTGTGCTATGAGTTTTAGTTCGGTTCTGAATTATGATTCGCATTTCTATCAAATGCGACTAGTGTGATAATCTAATTTTTAATTTAATTTTTATAAAAGAATTAGAATCTCCCTTGTGTTTATTTATCATATTTTTTATGCATTGCAAAAAATAATAATTTTTGGGTTTTTTTAATGTGAATGCACTTTTTTATATATTTTGGAAAATGTGTATCATTGAAATGTGGTGGTGTACTATAAAAATGACTTGCAAATATTTGATATTCATATGTATGTATTTAGTAAAATTGTATTCTCGTCGAAAGCATATTTTTTGTATTAATTTGTAAAATAAATATTTTATAAAAAAATTATTGTATTTTTTTGATTATAAGACTTTTAGTCTTATATCCCATTGTTTTGATAAATGCGTGGGTAATATTTTACAATATCTTGCTTCATTTTAAAGAAACAGTAAATGGATGTTTCTTGTTATTAGAACGGAAATTATAATTAGACATCGATGAGGTTGAAAAAAGTGTCTAATTTTTGTTTTATGACATTGAATGTTAACTATTATCAATATTAGGAGAAAAATAATAAGACATAATATTAACATGCGAAGGTTTTATACAGATTTAAAATAATTTTTTTAATTTAAATATTAAATATATGTTTGAATAATCTATTTAGTAAATTTAATGGTAGATTGTTTCTTATTGTCCTTTTTTTAAAAAAATATTTGAAATAGTCACTTCCATCATATGAAATAATCCATCTCATTAACTCTATTTTATATGAAGTAATAAACAATTTTAAATGCGAGATTTTATTTATTACATTCATTCAGAAACGAACTTAATACTTTATCTTATAGTTTATTTTAAAATATTTAGTTTTAAAGAATTTCACTTGTGTAATTTAGTTCGTGGAAATATTGTGTAGGAACACATTTAATTATGTTTTCGCTACATATATTGTACGAATCATTGAATGGAATTTTTAATAAATGTATATTGATCAGCAGATTTTTCTTTTGTTTTAAATTCGTTTAATTTTTATACTTTTATCACGTTATCATCAAATGGGATGTTAATGATAACCGAGGACAGACGAAATATCTAGATTTTTAACCCACGATCTAGAAAAACAAGATTGAATTAGCGTAAAATTTCCTTTCCAAATCACCATATCATATTGGAAATTAGTCAATGAGAGATTTTAATGCGCAATTATGTTTATAATAAAAGTAAACACTATCATTGTATCCCAACTAAATTTCTTTCCTTTATTGAAATTATTCGTAAAAATTTATAAAGTTTTATTTTTGAGTACTCATTATTTAAAACATTGATTAAAATAGAAACAAAATTTTTTATAGGTTTTCGGGCTTCTTAGTTTTCAAGGATCAGAAGTGCTCTATATTTCTTAGTATAATTAAAAGTTACAGTTTGAAATCTAGTCCCGTGATTTGGAAAAAATAGCTATGATGCTACTGATATCAAGAAAATATTTTTTAAGATTTAAACCAATTAAACAGTACATACAAAGTATATCAGTACACAACATCATGAGAGAAAAAATCAAATTAGAATAACGTCGAAGAATCTCTTAAATTTGTTTCATCATAATTATAAATGTCTAATACATGTAAAATGACAGCTAATGAAAAACAATATCGCAGACATGCTGTATAGTTGCGTAACAGGAAGTTAACATTTGATCCTTAAATTTAAGGTCAAGGAATTTTCAATGTTTATTTACTATAGTCATAAGTATGAATTGAAAAATTTATCTTTTTTTCCCACCCAAGAGTATTGATTTCGTTAAAGAGTAATTTACAGTAGTTTCATAAACGGAATTGTTAAGCGTTTCGAAATTTTGAACTCAAATAAGAAAACTATAAAAGAAATCGATTTTAAATTTTTAAATAAATGACATTTTCGGTGTTTTGTATTAAGGAAGTATATATATAATCTCTAATTTTTTTTAATTTCGTCATATTGTAATTTTGTTAAATAATCAATTAGTTAACTTCAAGATAAAACGAAATGAAATTTTTGCTTATTTATATGAAAAAATGCAAGGCCTTCAATCAAAGAAAGTACTTATAAATATTTAAATGCATGAAAAAATGCATTTAAATATTTATAAGTACTTTCTTTGAATTTCAATATCAACTAATAAATTTCTTATTTCATTATCGGAAGCTACTAGAATTAAATATAAGTTTTTTTTAGTTTTAATATTTAAATAACTTTACACAATTTATATAAAAAAAAGTTTAAATCTGCAAGTAGCTTGCGTATAGCATTAAACAAGTTATGTATATCACTAGGTTTAATTAATGACTTCAATTACTGAAAGAATAGATTCAAAAGAATTTAATGGTGTGAAGCAAATGATACGCGGAATTAATTAATTCCTAGAAAACAACCTAAAAAATATGTGCATTACTTTTTGCTATTCCCACTGACGCAGGAATCATAACACGTCTCTCCTTTGAGGTTCCCATTTCAAATTAATTATCTCCCAACGCAAAACGACATCCAAATCAATTATTGTTGCGGTGAAAAATTTCACCGAATTTCATATTTCATCTGCTGAAGGATGATTCGAACGGTGGGAAAGAAAGTTGGAGAGGGGGAAGCATGCCGGGAATGACCGAAACGATGAGTATTCTCTCCTCCCCTCCCCCGGAAAGAAACGGAGAAGAATTATAAAGGAGGAAATCATCTCGCCAAAATCCAATACCCAGAGCAGACTTCAACCTTCCCACCAGTTTCCATTGTTATATGAATACAGGTATTTGTTCAAACGATTCCAGCACCCCTGTCCCACCCGCCCGCTTCCCGGAATTTTTCCATCCCCGTCCGCCCCTGAACGGAACACTTTATTAATTCTCCAATTTCTGTTGTGACTGATGGGGATACTTTAACGCTCTGAGATCACTGGAGGATCGGGAGAGGGGATGGGGCGTGGGTGTGAGAAATCGCAACAAAATATAACGGTGGTTGTTGTTAGGAATGAATTATTACCTGCGATGTTCACAGCCTCGATATCGATGTTCGGCTCAGGTATGTGTCCTGTATCGATAGAAGAAATTGCTACGAAAGGAAGTAATGTAATAGGATTCCCCCATTTGAGGATTCGAAATCGTACCACAATGCAGCATGTGTGATGAGATTGTGTTTTCCTATTTAGAATGTTTTTTATTAATTCAAAGCTCTTTTTTTTCATTAACTGTCTTCTCAGTTAATTTTAAGAATAACATTTATATTTAATATAACAAATAATGTTAAATGAAAAAAATTACATTTTTATTTATATTTTATATACTGTTATTATATATCAAGACGACATTTATTCAAATATAAGTTATAACATTCCTTTAAATTCTTTTTATTAATACAAATCGAAATGTATAATTATACATTAAAAATAATTAATATTAATTTTTAATTAAATTGCTACTACATTATGCGTTGAACGTAAAGGCCATTAAAATTGCCTTAGCTGGAAAAAATACAAATGAAAAAATATTTATTAAACGATGCATTATATTGGAAATGATAAGCGTTCACATTCTCAAGAAGTTTTGAGACATAAGAGTTTTGGGAAATCAATGTTTTGAGGCTACTTTTTTGCCCAAGCGTCAGTACTTATATGCCAGAGTATGGATGGGGTATAGAAATGTTGTGGACCATGATGTTTTAAAACGATACAGCAATTCTCCAATCGTAATGATGTGATTTGTCTTTGGTGACAAGCCTTTAATAAAGCAGAAGTGTTAATGGACACTATTGAAAGTATAATCATTGCGAACAAGAGGCAATTCAGATAGGCATCCAATGGAGCTCATATATTATTACACCAGGTGATGGGTTATTATGATGATTCAAATGCATTGGCAATTTGCGTTTTTGATGAAGTTGCTGAACAAGGATGCGACCATCATGATGCTGTAAACAATAGCAGAATTCATCTGTAAGCAGGACGTTTGACGCCAATCTTTCCTCCAAGTCCGTCGTTGATCATATTGAAGCGCTTTTGTCTGGAACATCATCGAGGTCAGGCAAAACCATGTTTTCCGAGTTAACAATCCATACTGCTGCAAACATCGTCAAACTATTAGTGCAAATACTTGTCAGGCAAATAACCTCATTTTTTACTGACTCGCGACTCGTATCAGCAGTAAGAGCATGTAACTCCATGCGGTTAATATATCTGTCTTTTTGATTGTTAATGAAAGCAGGCTTCTGAAATCCAACATTTTGTTTCATATGACCATCAATTTCTTATTCTACAGACACAACAATCATAGGATTTCGACTGATTTGAATATCTCGCATTCTACTAGGCTATTATTCGACCTCTATCAAAGTCAGTAACGTGCTATTACGCATTTTTAGTTCTTGTATGTGGCATAGCAACATTCAAACCTGCTATGTAATTTCCTCATTTAAATCTGTTGTAAGTGTCCAAATGCTATCTATCTACCATGAATGCATTGAAATATAATCATTTGCGTAGCATCATCTTCCTCTAGTGTAAATTTCTCGTCAGTAGCGTGTTGCCTTTTCGATGTAACAATTTTAATAGGTAGAAGTGTGTTAATGTTTTAATTTTAGAATAATTTATATTTATTGAATCAGCTTTTTTCTTATATATAACTTACAAATAAAAAATTTGTTACTTATTTACTCAAATTTTACATAAAGTAAACTAAAGTACTTTTTAAAGTCAAATTTTTCAGTTCTATACAAATTAAAATATGTATTGTTTTGTATATTGTATTGTTTTTTCCTACTTATATATGACAAAGTTATGTTTGGTCCTAACCTTTATGCCATCTGTAAATCTTTTTGTAGACTTTTCAACTCATAATTAGTCATAAACTTTCTATAAAAAAAAGATTTATATAATTTACTAAAAAAATAAGTTTTTAAAACATAAAGTTTCGGAATAAGATATATAAAAAATATCATTAATAATAAATAAAAATAAAATTAATTGTATTAAAAATAATTCTCGAAAATTTAATCTGAATCTTTGAAATCATATATTTTAAATGAAATAAAATTACTGTGTGTGCAACAGTTTTATTTAATTAATTTTATTGAATAAAACTATTAATAAAATAAAATAATAATAACAATAATATAATAAATTAAATAATAATTTATAATGAAACTAATAAAATAATTTAATTAATTTATATTTTATAGCCAACTGATTTACAAATTTTAAATTATTTATTATATTTCTAAATAAAAATGAATGGAGATTTACAATCGCTATCTTTTACATTTTAGTACCATCAATATAATCTAATCCATAAAGAGGAATAACTGATCCCACACTTGGCAACAGAAATATCATATCTAAAAGGAAAGAATAGCATCTTTGTGGAAGAAGACGGTGATATTAGGTCAGGCGAATCTTGTCTCACATATTTTTAGCATTTGACCGAAATTAAGAAGACCGACTTCTTCAGTTGAAGTGTTTGGAAATCATTGTTTCAGTTTGGAATGCGAATTATACTTCAGATTTTAATGTCAAAACAATATTGACTATTTATTGATATATATATATATATATATATATATATATATATATATATATATATAAATCTGGAATATCATCGGTTTATGAGACTGAGAAATCAAATTCATTTTTCCCCACAAAAGTCACACTAGAGTAATTATACTCAAGCTTAATAGAAGCATAGTACGATATAAAATCATGAACAATATTGATCATATTTTAGATCTCAGTTGTAAGTGAAGAAAGGTTCAGGATAGATAACTTCCTTTTTGACTAAAAGGAATTTAAAGCTTTTAATTGGAAAGATATTTAACTATCCTGTGTGAAAAATTAGCAGTTTTTTTATTTTTTATTTATCTAATTTATTTTAAAATAGGAAAGTCATTTAAATTGAATTGTGTCTTTCAATGATACAATTTTAAAATACAGGGTCAGTTATATACATATATACACTACTGGCCATTAAAATTGCTACACCAGGAAAGCGGCACACCACACACATGAAATTTGCATGACAGGTAGAACTTGCTGTGATATGCACATGATTAGATTTTCAGCGCATTCATACAAAGCAGGCGACAGTAGCAACATCTACAATATGTATAAAACCAAAGATTTGACAGCAGTTTTCTCATACTCAATTTCCGTTTCAACGTTGTTTTCGACAAAGAAAGTTGTTGTAATGCCTCGATTAAGAAGAAGAAATGCCTATCAGCACGTGTCTGACTTTGATCGAGGAAGGATTATAGCCTACCGGGATTGCGGTTTATCGTACCGCAATATTGCTGCTCGCGTCGGTCGAGACCCCATGACTGTTAGCAGAATATGGAATCGATGAGTTCAGGACAATCATACGGAACTTGATGCAGGATCTCAGCGACCCCCCATCACTAACAGCAGAGAACACAGACATCTTATCCGCATGGTCACAAGGGATCGTACAGCCACGTCACGAACCCTGAGTCGAGAAATGGAGTCATTTGCAAGGCAACAAGTTTCTGCTCGAACAGTTCGACGACGTTTGCAGCAGCATGGATTGTCTGCACGGCGGCCATGGCTTCGGCTACCATTGACGCTGCGTCACAGATAGGAGCGCCTTCAATGGTGTGATCAGCGACGAACCTGGACGCGGGAATGGCATCACGTCATCTTTACAAATGAATCTCAGTTCTGTATACAGGACCATGATGGCCGCATCCGTGTTTGGAGGCATCGTGGAGAACGCGCATTGCCAGCTTGCATTGGACATCACCATACTGGCCCATCTGCTGGAGTGATGGTATGGGGTGCCATTGAATACACGTCTCGATCACCTCTTGTTCGCATTACCGGCACTTTGAACAGCAACCGTTACATTTCCGATGTGTTAAGGCCCATGGCTTTGCCCTATCTTCGAGGCCTCCCTAATGATTTGTTTCAACAGGATAATGCACGACCGCATGTTGCCCGTACTGTTCTAAACTTCCTTGATACAGAACAGGTTCGACTGTTACCCTGGCCAGCACGTTCTCTTGATCTGTCACCAATTAAGAACGTGTGGCCAATGGTTGCCGAGCGATTGGCAAGCCATCATTCACCATCCATTACTGTCGATGAACTGTGGCATAGTGTTGAAGCTGCATGGACTGTGATCCCCGTACATGCCTTACAATCTCTGTTTGACTCCATGCCTAGGCGGATAAATATTGTTATTGCAGCCAGAAGTGGCTGCTCTGGGTACTGATTTCTCAAGATCTATACACCCTAATTTCCTGTAAATCTAATCACTTGTTCTTTCCACTATAATGTATGTGTCCAATAAATATCGTTCTGTTATTTGCATTCCTTCTTGGTGTAGCAATTTTAATAGCCAGTAGTGTACATATCTATAGAATACATATCAATTTGATTTAAGAACGAATGTATATATTTAAAAAAAATTTTGCTCAAAAAGTAATGTATTTAAGCACAAAAATTATAAACAAAGGAAAACATGAGATCCATATTTACAGAAAACTTTCATTATTCAATATTTTATTATATTACTTCAATATTCTATATTCATTCAGTGCATCTTTTACTCAAACGCTTATTATGATTCCAATTCACATTCTGGGTTTTCTTATTTCTGTTGTTCCATATCTCTCTCATTTTTTTGAAAAAAAAATGACACCGACAATTTCATATTCCTCTATTCATTATTGTAATTTTTATATGGGTAAAACTGATTTGCTGAAATTTTTTTTACATGGGTCATCCGGAAAGTAAGTTTACTACAGCTCCACAAAATGGCGCTGCAAAATGACCAAAACTTGAATGTATATTGTAGTTGTGGCTATCATATGTTCCAATTCTAATTTCCGGATAGCTTCTATTAAAGTCGCTCTAATGGGCAAAAATGTCGGCTCTTATTTCTTCTCCCTCTGACTGCGATGTGTGGTCAGTGATAAAAGAAGGCAGCTCTGATCGAAATCCATTGTCAGTTGTGTTTAGTGTATGGATTAGATGTGATTATCTGCAACGATTTCACAATGAATTTGATGAAAAACATCGATAGGATCATTACAGGTGATGAGACATGGGTTGCTCGCTTCATCCCAGAAACCAAGCAACAGTCGTTGCGTTGGTGTCCCAATGGATCTCCGGTACGAAAGAAAGTCAAGCAGACTGTACCTACTCAGTAATTGATGTGCACCGCTTAATTCTGCTCAGTGACTTGATGAGCATTCTGCTCATGGATTTTTAGCCAAGGACTACAACAGTAAATGCTGAATATTACTGCTCTACTCTAAAGACTTTGCGACGAGTCATTCAGAATAAGAATCGTAGGTTACTTACCCTCATACAATGCTCGCTCTTATAAGGCGAATTCAAAAAAAAAAAATAAATAAATAAATAAAAAAATTTAAAAAAATGCTGGAGAGGTTCACGGGTAAGTGATTGACCACCCGCCCTTTAGTTCTGACCTTGCTTCCAGTTACTTTTATCTGTTCTTGCACCTGAAGAAATGCCTATCCGAGCATCCCTTTTCCACAGACGAAGATATGTAAACAGCTGTAACATGTTGGTTCCATTCGCCTTAAGCCATTTGATTATAAAATCTGGGATTATTATTGATTAGTACTCTGACTCTATCTACCCAGTAAAACCTTTTCTATCACAAGAGTGTGATGAGTAATAATAATTAGGGACCTACAATCTTCAATCATAAAATCTTTTACGCACAGTTGATATGGATAGCAACTTTATATAATTACAGCTGACTTCGCCGTGGTAGCCTAGTGCTTAGGGCATCGGCGTTCCATCCGGAAGGGTAGGGTACGATTCCCAATGCCGCCAAAGACCCACCGAGTACATCCGATATATGTATTCGTTATAAATCCGTGGAATTGAAAGTCCTGTAATCGGTCATCTCCTGTAATCGGTTACCATGGGTGCAATGGTCTTGAAGAAAATTCCCTCCCCCTTCAGATCAATGTCAAAATTAAGGGAGTGGATTATCTGGTGGTGCCATCTATCGGAGGATTTAAAAAAGACCAAAGACGTACTTTCACCTTAGTGGTGCTCTGCTTAAAACGAAAGACTATTGGCTTAAATTCGCATAGCCAAGGCATAGTGAGCTTGGCTTGTCCAAGTGTCAAAAGCAACAACAACATCACAGCTGACTTCAAGAAGATTAATATTGAGAATCTGTCAAAACTTGCAATTTACTCTAGAGGGAGATTGTCTTTGACACTATACCCTTAGATTCTTTCTAGAATATCTTCTATAAGATGATTCTGTTTTACAAAAATGATATACTAATATTTTGATGAGATTGTTTTTTCTAACTTTTCCATTTCTGTTAACTTTAGGTGCTTAAGGAAAAACTAAAGAAGAATTCTATTTTATCTTTCCTTATACGTTGTACATGTTTAAATATTTGTGCTAGCATTTTTAATTTGTGCTCTTTAGTTTTTTTTTAAATTTTGAAGTAAAATAAGTGTTATTGTAATCATACAATTGAATCCTTTAAAATATGTAATATTTTTCATTGTAAATTTTTATATTTAACTAATTTCAATCACTTTTAGTTTTGTTAAAGCTGGTGTATTAACATATACATCGGCGAGTATATATATCTATAATTACTATTTTAAAATTTATTTGCAGTTTGAATACAAAACACATTATGAAATTTTCGAGGTTGCTTATAACCCCGAAGTAGTGTGGATTTGTGGTAATTTACTGTAGACTGTGAAGAATTTCTTATTTACTCAATAGTATTTATTTCTGAGTATTTTAGTAGTTAGTGTAAGACATTGAATTGTGTGTTGAGAATATTTCTGGAATCATTTGTAATGTCAGTTTTTGAGGAGTGGGATTTCACGTTATTTTGAAAAGTGTATATGGCATGAAAAGTTGAAACTTATCGAAAAGAAACCTTACGTAACAATAAAAATACTTGCAAGTAATCGTAAAGGATGCTTTTGCTACAAAAAACTTGCCAAAGTCGTCTCTTTATGTTGTAATTGCATCGGTATACTTACCTGCATCGAACGCAGAATTGGGCTTGACCAGTTACTGGACACCGCAACGTAGGAACCTTCGTAATTTAGAAATAAAAATCACAAGCAGAAGACTTCATACTTGATCTGCCACACCCAGAGCTATCATTTCGCTCAGAGGACATTGCCACCAGGACTTATTTAACGTGCTCTAGCCACCTTCAGTGAACACAGCAGATCTTCGGCTAAATCCTGACTCGAATTTAATTCCTCCTGATATTGAGAACGACTCCATAACCAACTAGGCCATCGTGGCCATTAGTTTCTATATGTTGTTGCACCAGCATGCTAGCCCTGAGTTGGGCTCTACCAGTTAGATAGAAGCAGCTAGATGACTGCTTCTATCTAACTTAACTATTGATTCTTGATTTTGAAGCAAGGACCAAGCAGAAGACCCCCAATACTTGGTCTGTCAACCCCAAAATTATCATTTCACTTGGAGGCCATTAGCGAACACAACTGATCTGAGGTTAAGCCGGGAGTCAAATTCACTACCTTCCGATAATGAGAACGACGCCCTAACCAACTAGGCCTCGTCTGTATATGTCTCAGAGGCAACAAAATATGTCAAATATCAACACCCCATAAAATTACAAAAGCTTCCCATAAGTAAAAACTATCTCCTATTTGCAAGCAGGATCCATTCCTTCATAGATTTTCGCAGTAATCATACATAACTATCAGCCAATACTTATGAATTAGATAATGTTTTTGCAGTCTTCAATCATCTAGCGGGTTCTATTTTAATGTATATATATAAGGGCGAGTTCTAGCATGGAGCTTTGTCTTGCTAGAAATGAACAGTTGCTAAGCATTTTTGCCTTGTATTAGTTAAAAGCACTTAACAAGGCTGTGATTTCAAATATAATAAAACATCAAAAACGGTTTTACTGTATGCTGTGTTGATACTCCAACACTAATATATATATATATATATATATATATATATATATATATATATATATATATATATATATATATATATATATATATATATATATATATATATATATATATATATATATATATATATATATATATATGGCCTGCTGATTGCATCAAATTACGGTCATTGTTTACAGTTCTTTTTTACAGCATCGACGCAACTACACTAGTTCTTTTGGCACATTACACATTATATTACAGACGATAATTTTTTACACATGAAACTGAAAATAAACAAAAGCAGGACAAACTGCTGCTGTAAAACAGTTAGGTTTAGAACTTCACACACACACGCGCGCAAACACACACACACACATTCCAATACCTTTACAACCATTCATCTGTAGATATCTAGGTTTTTGTGATATCTACATTCCTGAATATACAAATGTATAATGCTCTAGGTCCACTGTGTATTTTTTATCCTACAGATACTCATACACTTTTTATAAAGCTTGATGCAAAAAAAATCTTAGATAATTTTTGAATATAACTTTGCGCTAGTGTTCTAAGTGTTCACTGTAATTTATGCTATTAATGGTACCAATCAGGATGAATACGTGCTGTGCTCATCATTTAAGAATACTGGCTATCTTAGCAACCTTAGTGCACTCTTCAAGCATTGCTGGTGCATCTTCATTCAGTGCATGCTAAAGCGAAAATTGTAGTATATTTTTGAAAATTGGAATTTTCTTAAAAATGTCTGTTGGTGGATGCCACGGTGGTCTGGTTTGTTAGGGCTTCTTTCTCATTATCGGAAGGTAATGACTTCGAATTCGGACTTAATCAAAGATTCACCATGTTCATTAAAATCGGCTGATGCACATTAAATAAATTGTGGTCGCAATGTTCTCCAAGTGAAATGATTCCACTGGGGGTATCAGGTCTTCTGCTCTTGATCCCTGCTTCTAAATTACGGAAACTCCCTCCCTAACTGGTAGCTGACTTTTCCCTAACTGGTCGAGCAAAACTGAGGGCTAAGTGCAGTGAAGTATGCTGGTGCAACAACATCTAGAATAGTACCGCAGCTCCTAAAGGACAAATGCGAACATTTTAAAAATGGTTAATTTTGATAGAAAAAGTTGAAACAAAATTTATGAGAGTTAATCTTTTAAGCTTATAAACTGAATGAACAAGACTCTCAAAATTACAAACACTAATTTTTTTAATCTGTTTCATTTTCATTCCCATTTTAGTATACTATAAAGAAACTTTGTATACAAAATTTGCCTGTTATTAATTATAAACTCAAGTTAATTAGAGTCCATCCTTATAGACTTCCAAATAACTGGTTGAGCCAAGGAAATAGGCTACTGGCACAACAGTATTTATTGAAATGCCATGTACGTTTTGTATCATGCCTAAGCAGAATTTGTATTCATTTGATATTTTTATATCATAAATTTTTATACCAAATCTTTTTATAGATTGAAAAACTGCGCCAAATCTATATAACATTTTCTATAATTAAATCCCATGCTATCTGTCACGAAATGCCATGGATAGTTTTACTCACACTAATGTGAACAATTTTGCATTTTGCTTTTCAAAAAAATAACAGCAATCAAATTTGAGCATTTTTTTATTCTTTTGATATTAGATAGACTTTTTTTATATTATTATTTATAATTAAGTCTATGCTTCGTTGATAACAAACGGTATTTATCTTTTGTTGAATGTTTTTATGCAAGATTCTGCAAAATGTATGACAATAAGACATGTCTTGATAAGGGATGGGTAAAATATGGTTTTAATCTTTCTTTAATTGCTTAATACAGCTTAGAAATATTTTGGAATTGGTTTCTATGCCAATGGATTTTGTTTTATTGCCAGCAGTTTCACTTTAAGAACCAATTAAAGTATTGTAAAACTTCTACTGTTTCGAAGAACTCATGATTTTTTTTCAAATTGGATTAATAAATTATAATAATTAAATAATTATTGATTTTGTGTGATATTGGAATAGAATGATAGGAGCTTAATTCTCTTTGGGAAGAGCTAAATAATCATTAGATCCACAATTTGTTGACATGCGATATTTTGTAAGAACAATAAATTTGAGTCAGATGATAATTTAAAAATTCCATAGATGTTTTTCAAATTTTTTAAATAAAAATGTTAACATTTTTTTAAAAGTAATTTTCCAAAATAGTTTTAAAAATGTATTTTAAAATACTGTTTAAATGATTTATTTTTTCCTAAATGAATTATTTGAAACTCGAAGTTTACTAATAGCAAGCTGTGTGAGTCTTAAACTACAACTTAGGAATTTTATACATTTAAGATGGACAAAATGATAATGAATGTGGATAATGATATACGTTGTCGGACGCTCAGACATGAAAAAAAATGCAAATCAACTTGATTAATTTAAATATGAAAACATCATCATGAATGTAAGAACACGTAAAAATATGATAATGAATATAAATGAAATATGTGGGGCATCATGAAAATGAATGTGGGTTATAACATTCTTCATTGAACACTCAGATATGAAAAGCAAAAAGAATGCAAACTTTATTTACTGTTAATATGAAAAATCATTGCACCATATTAGACTCTATGTATTGATATTTTAAAAGTGAAATTCAACCTATATCAGGAACTTTATTTTGTGAGATTAGTTATATTATTATTGTATATAGTCATATATCAGTCTTAGTAAAGCTCTATTCATTAATGTCTAGTTTTAAATTAACTAAAAGTTTGTTGAAATATCTTACGGAGCATATAATTATAAAAATAATCGTACTATCCATAATTTATACTTGCGTATGCTGAAAAATAAAATTCAAAAAATTTATTTTTTTATAAAAAAACAAGGTAACACACACACACACACACATATACACAAACATTCATGCACACATACTAGCTAATATATACAGTCAGTCAAAAAAGTATTGGGACACTTGGGATGTGTAACATCTAAAGCTGTTTATAAAAATATTTATCACATTAAAACAAAAGCAAAAGTAATCAAGAAGTGCTACATTTGGTATACACTATATAATTGAAATTTTGCTAACATTTTAGCTTTATAATTTGATATAGCTTTTTGAATATAATTTAAAGGCAAGCAAGGGTCAAAAAAGTATTTGGACACTTTTGAAATGAGCAAGTAAAACAATAGATATGTCACACGAAATAAAATTTAATTTGCTGCAACCTTTTTTAGACAATACTTTTCAACATAAATTGTCAATAAAATTGGTTACATGTAGAGCAATGGCGAAAAACAAAGAGATTTCGATGGATGTGCGAAATCTGGTAATAAGCCATTGGAAAAATGGAAAATCAGTTCGCTGTATAAGACAAATCTTGGAGCTGAGTAAGTCTACTGTTTTTAACATTATTCACAGGTTCACGAAAACAAATAGTGTTGAAAAAAAGGAGAAATCAGAGCGTCCTAGGATATTTACTGAACGTGAAGAAAGGTGGATTGTGAGATAAGTTCTCATTAATCCAAGAACCAGCGCATTAAAAATGACTCTGAGATGTAAAAGTATGTTCGGGAAATCTGTAAATCCTGAAACTGTCAGAAATGTTTTAAGAAAACATAGGTATCATGGTAGAGTACCTAGAAGAAAGCCCTACATTTCCAAAGCAAACCGACAGGATAGACCGGCATTTGCTAAAACAGCCACCATAATTTTGGGAAAATGTAATTTTCGTAGACGAAAGCAAATATAACATTTTCGGATCAGATGGGAAGCAAAAAGTCTGGCGGACACCTAATACGTAATTGCATGTCAAAAATTTGCTGCCAACTGTTAAGTATGGAGGCCGCAACCAATTAGTCTGGGGCTGCATGGCAAGCTCTGGTGTTGGAAACTTAGATTTCATAGATGGTATAATGAATAAATATGTCTATCTTGACATTCTCAAGCGAAATTTAAAGCACAGTGCGAGAAAGTTGGGAATATCAAGCCATTTTAATTTGTACCAGGATAACGACCCAAAACATACTGCTCACATTTGCAAGTTATGGTCCCTTTACCATTGTCCTGGTGTGATTAAAACTCCTGCACAGAGTCCAAACCATAATCCCATAGAACATGTATGGGATTATTTGCAGCAAAAGCTCAATGAACACCACATTTTGTTACAAGCAGGTGTTGAGAAAACATCTGGTTGAAGAGTGGGCCAAAATTGACGGGTCGTTTTGCGCAAAACTGGTCAAATCTACGCCAAATCAACTGTTAGAGGTCATAAAGTACAAAGGTCGTCCAACAAGATATTAACTATCAATTTTTTGCTGTTTTTTATTTATTGGGCAGTGTGTCCCAATACTTTTTTGAGCTCATTTTTTGTCTTGACTTTTTTTCTTTAAATAATTACATTAACATTTGAGTTTTGTTTCAGTCACTGTGATCTGCATTTAACAAAATGTCATATATGTATTTTTTGTGTTTCATTTGTGTATTTAAGTTATATATTATGATAAAATTTCATGAACTTATATCGTGTCCCAATACTTTTTTGACAGAGTGTAAATCTTTCATTCTCTGTTAAAGTGTTGCTATCAATAACGAAAATTTCAATATAAATAACTTAAAAAGAGGAATTTGTATAATGAATTTTACATTTGAATTACATAAGAAATTTGAAGATACAGATAAGACATTGCATTTTGAATGGAAAGTGTTAATATAATATCGTTCCTTTTCTACGTTTTATCTTTTATAATTATTTTATCTTATCTATTAGCAAATCGAAATAGATTTATTTTTCAAGATAGAAGACTAAATGTAAAATAATATTTGTAATGCTTTTTCTTTTGACCCAGTAAAATGAGTTCCTTTTTAACACTCTGAGAAGTAAATTCTAAGCTTACGAAATCGAAATGCGTTATTTTTTTAACTTATTATCATTTTAAAATAGTAATGATTCAGATATATGTTAAGCTGCTTTGTGAGATGAGAATTTTTTCAAGCAATCAAAAATATGAAACTAGTAATTAATATTAATAAATATAGAAAAAATTCTTAGAATATGTTGCCTATGTATAAAATTACAGAATGCACTTCATATGATTTTGAAAACAAAATATTATAAATTTAAATTATAGATTTTACTCTCGCTATCATTATTAATTTTTTTGTTTGTGTTTATTATTGTAATAAAACAATATATATATATATATATATATATATATATATATATATATATATATATATATATATATATATATATATATATATATATATATAATAGGTAACTATTTTACGAATTAATTCATTTGAAGCACAATAATATTTATTAACTTTTAATGAGTGATGAGATTAAGGAAAATCGCACTCTAAATATAAAGTGCTCATAAAAAAATGAAAAAATTAGGATTTGCTTATTTATAATGACTAAAAATTTGAATCTTGATTTTGCGAAGAAACAGTATTATGGAATAATGTTAACACAGTTTTATCGAATGTTAATACGATTTATAGTATTATTACTTAGAGCTTTCATTTTATGTTTGAATTAGCAGCACTCTGAGTTTTTATAATTTGTTTCATTTACTGGCTGACTTTATAAATATCAAGAATAAATATAAATGAAAAAATAATGATTGTCCTTCTAAAAACCTACAAAGTTTAATTCTAAGAGAAAAAAAAATTCTACGAGAAAACCTTATAAAATGTATATTATCACTGTGTATCTTACAGTCACACAATTCTAATAACCGGTAACAGATGTTATTTTAATAATTATAATTTCCCTTCCCTTTTTTTTCTTTTGTGTTTGTTAACAACTATTCCGATATCGTTTCCTGTATCTGGGAACAAAAATAAAAAAAAGCTAGAACTGGGTATATCGCGAGTGGTCACCACAAAAGATCTCCCCACAAAGAATTGTCCCGTGAGGCGGTTTCTTGCTAAGAGAAGGACAATTGTTGATTGGCGTGCATTATTAGATTGTTGGCAGGGTCCGTCGTGCGCGTGGGACCTTCGTACGATCGTCAAATCTCCACACAAATACCAAACTTACCTTTTGTCAACACAACAAAAGACACAGCAAGTTCGATCGTTTTCGGAAGACACGCGAATCTGAACTTCTCGAGCGCTTGCCAATTAGGTGATTGGGTATGTTATAGGAGGAATCATTTTCTGACTTGGACAACCGCTGGCAGACAACAAAAGGAATAGGCGTCGAGAATTCGCTGGTTGGAATTTTTATTTATTTATTTGCCTGCTTTATAAAATTGCCCCTATTGATGGTATATTATGTTAAACAGGTTTTACGAAATGAGTATAACTTCCGCTCGAGAGACATCTGTTGGTCGTCACGGAACCATCTTTTGTTTCTCTTTCTGTTGCATAGTATCTCTGATTACGAATGATATGTAACATTCTGCGAAAGCTTGTAAAAATCGAATTGTTAGCGGAAAATCAAACATGAGACACACAACAGTAATAACATAAAGGGACAGAACTTTAGGGAGAGTTGATGTAAACGCCCTTGTCTTACATGGAAAATGAAATTTTCCTGTAGATTTTTCAGTGTATTTTCATTAGCGAAAAATCTCTAGTGACTCAGTTAAATTTTTTTACACACTGGTTATGAATATTACATATTCTACTTATTTTTTGGAAGGAAATCAAATACTGTCGTACTGTCTATTCCCGTTAATAATACAGCATCTCTTTAAATTAGATTCTTAAAGTTATTTTCACGTTAAAAGAGTATATGCGTTTCATTATTAGAATTTTTTTATCGGTTAGTATGTACTCCATTCGGATAACGGTAAAATAAATCTAAAAAATTAACAGTACTTATTTCTTAATATCAATTCTTTCTATCTATATAGCAGATTCTTTGTTCTTAATGATTTTTTTTTTATCCCTATAGGTTAATAAATTTTGAAATTCTATGAAAAGTGTGCTTCATTTCTTATTCCGAATAATTTTGTTAGGTGAAAAAATATATCTGCACGCTTTGTTAAATTAATACTTCGAAATTAATTTTGTGTTAAAAAAGCAATTTTAATAATTTTGCAATCATTAAACTAATTCCGTTTAATTCTGGTCTTATCAAATTCAAATAACTAAACTGAAATTTATCTTTTTTATGACTATTTATCAATTAATTAATAAAATTACAAATTGGTATTAAAATAATCGTGATTTTTTTCTTTTTCAATGTACACTATTTATGAAATAATTCTTTTTTAGATATTTTGCATAAACATTTTATTTGCATCTCAATGCCTTTTAATGTCATAAATAATAGGCTTCTATTGTTGACACTTCATTTGTATATACAAAATTTTAAATTTTTATGTGGCCGTTGTTACTAAAATCTATTGTAATTACAAACTAAAGTTGAATTTAATCATTTTAAAAGCCAAAAATATTATGAAGGAATTTTTTTAATTTGACGAAACAATAAATTTTTATACCAGAATTATATTTTATATGAAATGGTATGAATAATTTGTATTGTTATGAAGATTAAATGGAAACTTATTACCCATAACCGAGCAATATTTTGAAAGGTATTAAATTAATTTCGTAGGTAATTTTAATTTTTAGCACTGCAAAATAATTAAATAAACATCAAAGAGATTAATACAATTATTGATGAAATGCTTATATGTGTGTGTGCATTTCGTAATTATTTCTGTGATTTATCAACTATTTTAATCTCGAAATGCGTGATTTGTTTCCTAATTAAGAGAAAAAGTGCAGGAAAGAACATGGGATATAACACATCATTCAAAACAACACAGATATAGATACAGATAAAAAAAATATTATTCTCATAAATCAGCTTTTTTATTGAAAATGCAAAATCTTTTCAAACACTTATATTTGAATTATTGTTATTCTTCTTTTTTTCGATATCATTTTTTTAATGCTATAATTATTCTACTTCGAATGTGCAAAGTGATTTCTCATTTCATTTCCATACGGAAAAAGGGAAATGAGAAATCAGTTTTGAGATGGAAATGCGGAAGTATTAATCAAGCAAACGCAGATAGATGGCGCCACCCATCTTGTTACCGTCAAATCTCCATCCCGTAAACGTCCTTGTGGGACCATTCTTCACAGTGAGTGACTGTGATGAGTCGATGGTGATGATTTGGGGTGGTGAGCCGCGATATCCCCACACACATTGATTGGTTTCTTGGTGGGGGAAGAGGGAGTGATTTCAGAGATTACCCCTGCGTCACCCAGAAGAAGATTATTAATAAAGCCCTTTCTGGTTCATCTCTTTCCATAGATCCCCATTCCTCTCCCCCCTCAACACCCGAAGATGAGTGCCTCGATCATTCTCTTTTCGCTACCCCCCTATTTTTTTCTTCTTTTCAATTAGCAAATCGGTGGAAATCTGAGACTACTGATTCACAAATATCAATCATGGAAAAAGATCTGTTTCGTTCATCATCCCTCTCTCTTTTCTATCCATTCTTAACTATCCATGTGGATCGCCATGATTAAGTGGGGTAGGAGAAGGTTTGGAGTGGGTGGTGATCATAAGGTTTGTTTTATCAGGTGGGACTAGGTAGAGTTAATTTTTCATTTGACTGAATTACTGAATTTTTTAAACTTTCTTTTAAGACTTTCAAAGAAACTTTTTGCTTACCCAAATGCATTGTAATCAATAGATTTTTATAATTAATCTCCTGTTATAATTGTTAATAAATAGCTGTTACTAAACGCTGATATTTAAATATTTTTCAATCAATACACGCTGTTAAATTTGCAGCGAAGTGTGCGAAATATATTATTATTCATTTTAATTAGTTTTACTGAGATTATATGCATCATTTTCAACAATGTTAATAATTTAGTTTTTAGGGATTTCGTTTTTAAAAATACAGTTAAATAAATGAAAGGCAGCTAGTTCAAACCCTTTTGCTACTTTGATGTCCCATATTAGGTTAAATATTTGTTGCATGTTATCTTTCCATTGATGGGAATTCGATAAAAATAAGCTCAATTCAAGCATCAAGCTAGCTCATTGATCATCATTCAAAGCTATCAAGTCTTGTATTTCATTTCAGTTTCAAAACATACTTCATGCCATTGCCAAAAACCTCATAAACTTTAAAAACTTAATTTATTAAATTTTTTATGAAATAAATACATTAACTATATATACCAAGGTAATGTGCAGAAAAATAAATATTTGAAATATTATACTTCATTATATTTTCTCTGAACACCAGAGTATTAGGTTCTTATAGTGTATTACTTATCAGTAACTGTCTTTAATATTATCGCTTTATGTTTCAGCATAACTATATTCTTATCAAGAAAAATGAATCATTTTTTTTATTTTTTTCACCAAATCAACTTAGGTCAAAGACCTATGCTTTTATTTTTTTCACTTGAATGAAATATCTTTTATCAATCAAATCTTTTCTTGCAATTATTCTTTCTCTGAAATTCATTAATTAATTTGACAAGCGTTTTTATTGTAAGAAAATTTTGATAAATAGAAAGAAGAAAGGCTGGAAATATATTGTTGAATAAAATTTTTTGTCTTATATGAAAATAAAAACTCCATTCAAAATACACTTCGTAAGCATTAAAATATAATCTTAGCTACTATTTTTTTTATGAAAGTATATATTATGATAATGTGAGGAATTTTTAGAGAAGTTTTGTACGTTTTGGACTTTTACTAAGAAGGATAAAATGCCAGATTGCGCAAATTTTCAGAGTCCAAATTGCAGGAGCTAGATGAGCTGGAACAACTGAAACTGAAACATCTCAGCATTTGTAAAAGTGCGTTGACTGCTGTCATAACAGTGCACACACAACATGATAAGACAAGATCTATAAAGTAAAACAGTGAAGAGAAACTCAGTGAAAAGGACTGATGGATATTGAATTGCATTATACTAAAAAATACAGCAAATGTAACCAAAGTGTCATCCTCACAACAAGATGGGTGCATGTTTAGAAGATACCTGCGCAACCATACGATCGTGATTGTCTCTTTCCAATTAGCAAATATGAAGGTGGTATGAACTGCCGAAATCATGGCTAACCTAGGCTATCCCTAAAAGATCATGGCTAACCCTAAAAGAAGAACCACTGAGTTGAGTTAAAGAGAGTCTTAACTAACCAGGTTTATCTTACTATGAAAATTTTGTTTTTTCGCAGGAGATAATACTAGGATAATAATACTGAAATTTATGCAGGGGATGAGCTCAAATTATGATTTGATGAATATGAGAATGAATTAAAACATTGGTCAACACAGTCCCCCGGTCTCAATGTAATCCAACCATTATACACTCGATTTCAGAACGTCCAACCCAACATCTATTTAATACCATAGGTATCTCTTCTGAAGATTTCACCATATTTTCATATTATTCACAATTTTCTTCTAAACACTCATTTAGTATTCGGATTCTATTTCAGGCAAATCTGAGTTATGCCAAAGTATTTTTACACCACATTGATAAAAATATTTTTTATAAATCTAGAAGGATTCCATTATTTTAGTATTTATCTGAATGTTCTGTTTTAAAGTGAGGGAATACTTTCTAAGATCTTAGTTGTTAGTCTTAATGTTTCATAATTACTATATTAAGCACTTAAAAAGTTTCATTTTAAGTATTATATTATATTATAATAACCATACGTGTAATATAGCATATTTTAAATTTGTAGTTTATATTATTTGTAATTATATATATATACATATACATATATATATATATATATATATATATATATATATATATATATATATATATATATATATATATATATATATATATATATATATATATATATATATATATATATATATATATATATATATATATATATATATATATGAAAGAAACGTATTTTTTAAAAATCTACATATTTATATTGCAATATCTGTGATTTTAAGTTGAAGAATGCCATGTTACTCACGAATTCATTAAATTATACAAAAAGCCACTTGTGTGTTGAATATTCATTCACTATTGTTGTCACTTATAGTCAAATTTTTTCCTTCTCTTATAACTTTTTGGAATTATATTTTAATGATATTTTTGGTTTAGGAAATGGGCTTACAACAACAACAGTCATCATGAATTTTATTGGCTATTGAAAATGTTATAAAATTATGCGACAGATATGTAATTCATATACGATATAAGCTATTAAGGTTAAATAAATTTCAAGACAGGATATTTTTAAGTATTTAAGAAATTATTTGTCATTCTTTCTATCTAAAGAGCCAGAAAATCTCATGTGTGTTCTTTTAGAACCTTTTCTCACAACAAACCTTCTCCCAAGCTGCTTGTCCACAAATGACCATAACCGACTCCTACAATCCGAATTAATTCTGGGACACAATTAATTTTACTTGATGCTCCTTTTTACAGGCATGCCGTATTTAAATGCCTCCCCTAAATTTCTGGAGGGAACAATTAAGACAGATCTCAAGAACATGACAGCGAACATTAATCCCACCTCCACAATCACCACTTCCCGCCCTCCTTCGTTCCTAACCATTCTAAGTAAACCGTTTTAAGCAGGCGGAAAACTTTTCAGAAAACTTTTGACGATGTGTCTTCTGAATAACAATCGGATGGAGCTATTCAAAAGTTTGCTTCATTTAACGATCCCCAGAGTGGTGTTGTGCTTGGTAGTCCCTTTAATAACATCTTTCTGTTGCTCACTTCTCTGCTGGCAACATGCCCTCTCCCCACAAACCGCCATCTTTCTTGGAGAATTATCAAAAATAATGAATTGCTGTTTACACCCAGGCTAGGGAAAAGAAAGCAAACCTCCTAGTTTCGTCTTGCACCAGTTGTTTGTTTGAAAAGATTTCATCTTCTCGTAGTAATGGATAGAAATTATTATTAACTCCAGTGGATATCTTGTACATTAAAACTAGAATCTTTTTTTTTTTCAATTACTTATCAGAAAATATATTTTTTTAAATAAAAACCATTTTCTATGTAACAATTTTTAAGATTTCTCGTATAGAACATTATAATAAGTTATTACGAGTAATCATTTTCAATCTTATTTTGATAGTATTTATTTCATATAGTTTTTAAAATGAGCATTTTATTTATAAATTGTATTTCTTTGTACGTTATATTTAATGACTTGATATAATAACCAGTACGGAAACATATTTCTGTATATCATAACAATATCTTTTAAATACAATTGTGTTTTGTGAAGTCTCTATCCTTTCTTCTTATACATAACAGTGCTTAAGAAAGAATGATAGTCTAATAAAAGTAATAAATGTATTTACTGAAATTTTTTTTTAAAAAGTTAAATTTCTACTTGATTGATTTTATTTTTAAATATTAAATTTAACATACTTCAACAAATAAAAATGCTAAAGCACAATCGTATTAAAAAGAATTCTACCTCTATGCTTAGGAGGCTCAATGTGGTTGTTGGTATTATATTTTATGATATCTCACGTTGTTTTGAAAGAACGATTAAATAGTATTGTAGGTGTTTTAAATACTTTTTCAATGCTGATTAGCCAAAAGTGGTTACTTAAGATGGTATTATATTTTAAATTGTTTCCCTTTTTTAGAGAGATAATTTAAATATTATTATCGTGGCTGTTCCAAATTGTGTCAAAAATCACATTAATGCCCCTTTCATAAATATGCTGGGGATTATAAACCAAACATACTTTAGTTTCAAATCAATTTTGTCTCTTGCTTATGCATAGAGACAATATTCTTTTTCAGTTCAAGTTCTTCAGGAATCTTACTTCAAGTAAGAAATTTTGCACAAGCGAATCACTTAAAATATTATAATGAATAAAAATATCAAATAAGAATTATTAGCACTACACAGAATTATTCGAATTTCATTCCATAATTCTTTGCATCTGAATTTGTATTTTATTTACATTGTCCATTATTCCATTGTTACATTATTGAGAGATTTAATAATTATGCTAATTTGTGAAAATTTATAAATAATAAAAAATACATTTTAACCAAATCAAAATAATTTTACGAGTAGAAAAATATAATATTCAATAAAAAATTATTATGTTTAATAAAAGCTTTTTCACTATAATCAGCTTGCAATTTTTCAAATTAATGAAATGGCTATTTTTATTCTTTATCATTAAAATAATAATAAAATAGGAAATATAATGCTGAGGAAGATTTTTCTCTTCCTTTTAAAATTTTCTATTTATAATTTCATTCTTATAATTAATTTATAAATCATAAACAAATACAAATAAAAAATGTTGACCAATACATTCAATAAAGATAAACCACAAAAGATGGCAGTCCTTTTTCATCTTCACTTACAATTTTTGATTTGAAAAAAGTTAATCAATGCATATAGAATTGTTTGATTACTATGCTGTCAGTATAATTAGTGTTATCACAGACAATATATTTATTCTAATCTTACACAATTCAACGACAAATATATAAATACAAGACAAACCCTGACAGTTTATTTTGGGGAAATAATCAAAAGAATTTTTTTTTAAAATTGTAAATATAATCATACACATTAATAGCAATTATAAGAACTTTTTTAGGTATAAGGTATTTAATATAAATCTTAATTCACTTTACAAAAACAAGCGCAATTTCCTCCTTCGGCAAGGAAAGTGCATTTAACTCACAAATAGACCAGGAAAATATGAGAAATGACAAAATTCAAGGCAAGACACTTACTTGTTGAGTTCATACCGAAGTCAAATTGAGTTTGATAACAAGAATAATTCCAAAAATATCCTCCAGGCTTAATGAAAACTAGTTTAGAATTCTAAACAAGGAAGTTCTCTCTCGATAATTTTCATATTTTTGCTGTAAAAAAGTAAATAAATTAAGTTCTATGAAATGGAAGCTTATGCAAACAAGTTATGAATTGATTTTTTGCTATCTCATTAGTTTCAGTTTGAGTGGTATGTAAACATCTAAATGTTTCTTTTCACCTCTTACGAAAATATACATTACGTTGATTGTTGTTGTAGCATTAACTTTTTATTTAAAAAAGACAAAATCTCGTGCTTATGTCGAGCTTCCTTTTCAGTTTATACTTCCAAAATGCTTTTCTTTCTTTATAGTTTTTATAAAAATGTAATATTTTTATCATAGAGAAATTCTAAAACTTGTGACTTTGCTTTTACTTATTTCTGTTATTACAAAATTATGTAAAATAACAATTTTGAAGGTTTTCATTTCATGTTAATTAAATTGCAATTACATCAGAAAAGAACATAAAAAAAATTGTGAGAAAATTACTCAAATTAACTGTTTTAGGATGCCTATTTGGTGTTTTTAAAAGCGTGTGTGGTTACTAAATAACTCTATTCCCCTAAAAAGGATTTTATTTTATAAAAAATGTAGCACACTAATAAATTACTCAGAAAAATCAGATAAAAATTAAGTTTGACTAGAAGGCTTATTAAATTTTAAGCGAACTGAGTAAAATAAATTAAGGAGACAAATACAGCAAAAAGGAATATTTCCTCTGTTTTGTGGCAAAGAATCTGTTAACATAAAAAATTGCCTTTATAAAGTTATTAACATTTTAATTCTTTTATTTTGTTTTGATTGAAATTAACTGTATAACTTCGAGATTTGATATTAAATTATATTTCATATGCAAATACTGAAGTATGTTTTGACACCTATTAATACCTTTTTACATAACATTATAATATAAAAAGTAAAAAAAAAAATTATCATCTTAAATTTTGAATTTATAATATCACTTGATCAATATACTTGTCTGCAACATTAAATTACTAATTATTAAAAAAATATTCAATCACAATTGTAGGATTGGGTTTTAAATAAAACGAATAAACAGTATTGTTAACATTGTATAGATAAACTTATAAATTTCCCTTATATAAACTGTCTATTATTGAAACTTACCTAACTCAGTTTAAAGAACATCATTTGAAGAAGAACAGTTAATTAAATAACAGTAATTTATGCATGAAAATGCGATAACTTCACAATTAATTATTTTGAAGCTTTTCAGAAAGCATGAAAACTGAAAACGTTGAAGTTTTGAATTGCTCATTTATCTTCATACATTTCTATTATTATTAACTAAAGGAAAATTTTGGTATCAAATTTATCTGTAATTTTGTCTTTCCTTTTGTTAAAAAGTAGTATTTGTATGAAATTCTATCGATCAGTGAAAAAAAAGCGTCAAAAACACAATTTTCGCTGACATTAGAAAACTATATACTAAATATATATTTGATATTTTGGTAAGCCATTTTTGTTTCTTTAAGCAAACAAACATTTTAACATTACACACAAAATGATAAACATATGGCATCTAGCAACTACATTATAGTAAGTGATTGTTTTAGTCACTCCAACATAATGTTATTACTTTTAAGTTCTCCTTCAAGATAACTTTTTTTAAACTGTCGCTAAGATTATTAATTTAAAATACTTATATATTGCGATATCAAACAAATGAAGAAGCAATACGAAACGACGTAGTGTTGGTTTGGTAGAATTCGCTCCAAATTTTTTAGCCACAAATATCTATACAAGTACTTACAAAAACTAGCATTTAATATTCCTCATGTTAAAATTTAAGCATTATAAGTTTTTAATTTACATTCACATTAATGAGAATTTAACATTTATATTCATAATTAATGTTATCAATTTTCATAACAGAAGTATTAATACGAGTATTATTGTGTGTTGTAAGCAAGTAAATAAGTTCCAATCATAATCGTAATCTCATATTCCGACGATATATTAAAGGCAGGCTCAATATATTATAAATGTAATCGTGACATTGAACAACGATTTTCTTCTCCAAACTCTTTAATCCAAGATTATCATTTATCACAACGAAAAATATTAAAGTGAAGAGAGATATGTATATTTATTTTTCTGCCTATTAAAAAATGTTTACAATATATCCCTTACCTTTTTCTCTCATTATTTTTATTGGCCTACTTTCATATGGTAAAATCTTTTAAAAGTAGTGGATTTTTTATTGTTTTGTAATAGATATACGAAATAAAGTGATTTATACATTAGGAAATCTCAATTTCAAAACTCTTTCTAAGAAATTTTACACATTTCTTAATATTTCACATTTAATATCTGTAATAGAATAAAATGAAAATATCTCACTTTGCAACTATACTATTGTAGAAATCATCGATCTAATCTATATGTTAATGTTAAAATATTTGCAAGCATTTATATTAACAAGACCATACTTTCTATGGTATTGTTACGCCATTAACAGTCTTTATATCATTTAGTTACTGCAACAGAATACGACTATCTACATAAAGTTCTACCTTTAATTTCAGAGTTTACGACTTAGTTACTAATAATCACATGTGGGGACAAAAGGATGAATCCCACTGCGTCCATTATGGTCCCTTTACTCCCACGCGAGTCTTCGGTTATCCCTTTTCATTGGTATAAAAGAGACAATTCTGCTTTTCTGCGGCTTCCATCCTCGGAGCATGTATACGACTTCAGGGCTCTTAATTTAATTTGTTACCTCCCCCACCTGTAAGTTGCTGGTGCGCATTCTTTTCAAGGGACAACCACTCTGTCCCGGCGAAATAAACTGCCAGACAAAACCTTTGTCTTCTGAGTTAATGCTCATTAGTGAAGACATATAGGGAAAGAGAGAGAGGGAATTCCAGCAAAGACTTTATGAACTATTCGGAAGAAAGTTCGAGTCTCGTCATCATTCAGGGAAATTTTCTAAACTTTTCCCTCCAGAAGAAAGAAAAAAATGCAATTGTCCGCCATGACTAAATGTCACTGCCGAAATCATTAATTTACGTCTTAAATGCTGTAGATTTAGCCACGAGAAAAGAAAGTATTCTTGGAATGTAAGAAGAGTAAATGTTATTTTAGAATAAAGAATGGAAATATTTTTTGAATACACAGTATCGTTACACAAACAAATATTATCTTCAAAATAATTTTCCTTTAAAAAGGATTTGGCTTTTAGGTAATGTAACAATTAAATGTGGTTTTAAAATGCTCTTATTGCTAACTGCATTAAATTTTACATCTCCTCAAATAAATGTAGTAAAATCATACGATATGGTTTACCTTTAAATAAATTAATATCTTAAACTATGGTTGAAATAAGATTTTGTTTAATACGTTACATTATGAAGTAAAGTACTTCATTAAAATACCTGGTGTTTTGAAAGTTGAAGTGTATAACATTTTTATTTAAAATGAAAAATTATTCTTCTCTTTTAGAAGTTAGTTAAATTGCAAAATTATACAATTTCTTATTAGTATATGTTATTATAAATAAACAGATTAATATTTATTTCCGTGATAGTAGCCAATGAATGTATTGTTAATATCTTTTACTGACCTATTAATTTAAGTATGTTATCATTGCATAAAAATAAAGCAGAAAATAATATTTATACAATTTTTTAGGAATTTAATTTTTTATTTATTTTGAACACAGGCAAGGGGACATGTTTAACACGGGGCAAAAAATATTTCATGTTAGATGAAAAACTTTGAAAATTGCAATTTAAGATTACATTTATCCTTTTTTTTTTAACTTTTAAATGAAGTTAAAGAAAAAAAAATTATTTCTTTTCTAATAACTTCATTTAGGTCGTAACAATTTTAATTTTTATACGAATTAAATTCATTCGATTCATGCAAAGGTTGTTCATAAATTCCCAGTTGCAACTTTATCTAAATAAAATGCATTGATATCAGATTCTTCAAAATATTTCTGTGTGAAAAACGTGCAATTTGCAGAGTGTTCCTTATATGTATAATCTGATATGTTCTGTTAAATACTCTGATAATTTGACATTCTAAAATAAAATCCATATTTTAAGAAAAATTATAATAACGACCCTGTAAACAATAAATGAATAATATTTAAAGATATTATTATCAGTTTACAAAGTTACAAATATTAAGAAAAATAATTTCGTTTGAAATATTTTAAATGAGATTAGTATAAATTTTTATAATTAAATTTTCAATCATCATTTTTGAACTATTAAGAAGCTGTATCATTAAAACTAAAATTCTTCTTCAGAGCATTAATTAAAAAGGAATAATTAATTGCTTTTTCCAAGAAGGGTCATAAATGGCATCCAAGCAAGTAATCTGCTTATTCGAAAGATAATAGCCAAGAAAAGCACAAGACTAAAAATCGCCAAATGTTGAGAAAATTCGGTAAAAAACAATAAAAATGTCTTTTTTTCAATTATGAATAGTAATGAAGCTAAGAATTATCAAATGATTAATAATTTGCACTTAATATTTTCTTATACTGAACCCATAAAAAAGAAAATACAATTTTCGAATTGTTTTAATTTGATTTCCATTTTCATTTCATGATTAACTTAAAATGTTATTTAAGAAAGAAATGTAAGACAATAGACGAGGTACACATTTATATTGTTTAAGCTAGATTGAGATTGGATTTACAATGTTATTTAATAATGAATTTTGAGTTTTACGAAAATATTACAAGCATTGTTTTGTTGTTGTTTATTATGTGTAATATTACAAGCATTACCTATGTGAATTAAATGTTATCATTGCTGAGAAATTTTGATTAATTGATATCATTTCTTTCTCTTTTCAGCTTGCACAACTATTGGGGTGAGTGCTTGAAAATTTTCTGGGTAATTGCTTTCACGATATGCTACCGACACTTACTATCTATAAATAATCTTTTCTGAAGAAAATACGCGGCTGGGGGTCAGTATTTCTCTACTGCTTTCAGTTATAAAGCTATCAGCTACTTGTTGTTAATATACATGCATTCGTATATCTGTATCTGATTGCTTCGCTAAAAACATTTAAGGAATGTTATACTACAGATAATTTCCTTAATACTCTTAAAAGGTAATAGCTCCTATACAACTCAGCTCGAATTATTTCAACTGCATTAAAGTGATTACTATTATTATTCTTGAAAATTAGATGACCTAGATTTTTGTTGTTTAGATTTAAATGCTTTCTAACAGGAAGTCCATTACTTAGAAGGTCCAGGAGAAGTCCATACCATTTTATTTCAAGAAAACATATATTTATCGTTAGTTTATTCTAAGTGTGTCGAAGGTTTATTTATTAACACTTGTTCTGACTCTTTGCTAGTAATTGAGCGCGGAAACTGCTTAGTTTTCTTCACAGCATCAAGTTTACTTTAGCTTAAAATAAATGCGATTGTTTTAAAATCATTTTAAATCGTACTTAAAACAACCCATAATTGGATATATATTTCTTCAGTTATTTTGAAATCAACCATAATTTTAAAATAATAATTTTGAAGGAAAATATTAATCTTTTTTGGTTTTATTAATGAGTATTTTTTATTTAAAAAATGGTTTTATGGTGGCATATATAGTGAATTTTTTAAAGATATTTATAAAATGTACTTATTAATGGATTCTGATTTTTTCTGTTTTTATGCTATTTCTTTATAAAACTATTTTATTTGAAATGTATCCTGTGAATTCCTACGCTGCTTAATTTTATATTATATTTCTTGTTTCAAGTTATTTTTAAGGTGAATTTTTTTTATATAACTATGCCATCATGTAAGAAATAGTAGATAAAAGAAATTGATTTTCACCATGTAAGATTCTTTTTAACATATTTTTATACCCAAAATGTGTTTAGTATTAATCTTGATTACATTTATTCTAAGTTAATTAAAAATAAAATCTATTATAATTCAAAGTTAAATGGATTACTCTGAAATAATGATTTTATTTTTATTGTGAGAGAACGCATGTATCTTTATCACATACAGCTACCCAAAGTATAGAAAGTTACATAAGGACACTGTACAAATAAACTTTAGATATTCATCAAAAGTAAATCATGAAACAAAAGGCGTAAATTAAGCTCAAATATGAGCAAGGATTAAATTTTATGAAGTTCATAATAGAGCTACAGTCCGAATGTTTTCTATTCCTCGTATATAATCTATTGTTGAAGATAAAACCTAACAATAAGGTGACAAAATTAAAAAAAAATGCTTTCCTTATAAAGAACTAAATTTTTCCAAATCTAAATCCCTCTAAATCTTCTAAGGTGTGTTCTCAAATTATTAAATTATTCAGAAAGTTAGGAATTTGACAGGAAAGAAGAATATGAAGATAAGGATTATGATAGATATATTTAAAATAAAATTTGTTTTTAATTGAATTTAAAAGAATTATAAATTGAATCAAATGGAAAATGAACTCTAGTAATTGAAATTGTTATTTCCAGAAATTTTCCTTGAAGTTGTGTAAGAAAGAAAAATGTAGTTTTAACTGTAAATATCATTAACAGATTCATTTATGCAAATTAATAAAAATAATTTAGTTACAAAAAATATTTTATGAGAAAACAGCTTTGCTCTTAAATATTTTACTCACTACCCCGATCTGGAAAACTTAAGACTTGATTTCGGAAGTTTTGAACAAGAGGGATTATATAAAAATTAAATAAATTTATATGAAAACATTATGTCGCAGAGGCTTTCTATACAAAAATGTGATGAGATGATAAACTAAGATTTTGTAACTTTTATCATAGTAAAATTATAATCTTGTTTTACTTACAGGACTTGAAAAAAATATTAATAGAGAAATTCACTGAATATTGTAATACTTATAAATTATAATAAAGTTGTAAATTAAATAGTTAACACACGCTAAGCATTTGATTAAGATTGAATTTTTTACTAGTAATCAATTTCCGTGATTTAAATTTTGATTATTTAATATTCCCAAAAATTATAACATTTTAATTAGTTATAGGCTTATATAATTTTTTAGTCCAATGAATATATTCATATAAATATAATTTTTGTTAACTGCATACATATGAACGAATCACATTTCTTATTTTGTAACAAAATATCTAGCTCTTCTGATATTTTTGAATAAAGTATCTCAAGTCCTTAAATAAAGTCAACTGTTGTGGTATTTTCCACTCAACAATGTCGTCGATAACGTAGTTATTTCTCTATGCTTTCCAGAAGACTTTTAGAAATCGAAAACAATTTATCATATTTTTATAGTTCAATAAAATACATTTAAGAGAAAGTTATTCACTACTTCAATGTGTAAAATAAATGTATTTTTCAAATATTTGTTATAGTGTATGATATATAATGTATATTAGAATATTATTTGTGATAATGATTTTTGCAGTCAAAACCAACTAAATATGAAAAACTCGTTTACAGGTTAATTTTTTGATTAAACAAAATCAGTCCAAAGTTTTCTTTTGTATCATATTAAAATAAACAAGTAAAAACAAGAATTTTTGAAAAGACTAATATATATTTTTTAAGGAATTGATTTTTAATGTTTTTATTGTTAAATAAGATAGATAAATTAATAAACGTTTGCTTATTAATAAACTAAAAAAAATTAATATTATTATTTTTTTCGAGTTAAATAATGTAAGAAAATAAAAATAATTATCTGATATGTATAAAATCGCAATATATGCATATATGCATTGATTTATTTCATATGAATATATATACTGAAAATTATCATTTATTTGAAGCTAAATTTAGTTTTGTTTTCATAAAATGTAAAATAGTTGGACTTCTTTTGTTATAGTATTCTGGAGTATAATTTTGAACTTCTCTAAATTTCATGAAGTTTCCAAATTTTATTGTCAATATATTCTTGAATATTTTTATGTATTTGAATAACAATTGATCAAAAGTTTGTTGATTCACAAATGTATTTTTAAATACTTTTTGGTAGAAGGGATTTAAAAAATAGTAAAATTTAATTTTATTCTTTATTTAATGTCAATTATTTTTCAATAAGATACATTGCATTCTGTATAGTTTGCAAGTTACGTTACAAATAAAGATTCTCATTTACCTAATAGTTTCACTAATAAAATTTTCTTAACTACAAGAAAATATTTTTCTTCCGATTGTTAAATTGTAATTTTACCGATTGTTAATTTATTGGATACATATCACTATATATTTTATCTTGTGATATATATTGTATATTACAAAATAATTTTATGATTTATTTGCCGATTCTGCAATATATAATGGATTTTATTCTAATAAAAAATCAATGAGTCTCTCATAAATTACGAGATTTTATTCAAATAAAAGAAGAAAAATATTTTTTTATTGTTAGTGAAATTTGTTTATTCTGGTGTCCTTTCCTTATATATACAATGATTTTACTTAATATATTTTAAGAAAAATTTAAATAGTTTGTTAATTTTTGGATGCAAATAATCGAAATAATCTAAATTTGTTTGAAAATTTATATTATTTCAGTTTTCAAGCAAATTTAGATTATTCTGAAGATTTAAATAGTTTGTTAATATTCTGGTGTATTTACAATGAAATAATCAAAATTTTTTATAAACATATTTTAGTATCATCTACCTGAAATAAGATGAAATAGAATAAAAGAAATTCAAAAGGGGCATCATGTCTACCAATGACTGATAATTTTACCGATTGTTAATTTCAATTAACGATATATATAAACTAATTAAATATAGTAAACAAGATTCTTTTACGTAGCAAACATTACATCAACAAAATATAGAGAGACAAGATACTTTCATTATAATTAGTAGCAGTTTTGAATTTATATAAATACCTATTTAAACTACGATTTATATAAACCAAGTTATCATTTAATTGTTTTCAGAGTAGTAATATTGTAAAAAATGTCCAAGGATTAGACTGTTCGAGATATTGTATTTAAAATTCGGTTATGAATCAATCAATTAAAAAATAAATAATCGAACTAAACTTAGTGACATGGCAAAACCCTTGGGGATAAGGTTTACTGAGTCCATATATATTTTTTTGATCAAGAGCCTTAGTATATCTAGCTTAGGTGGTCATTCTAACGCGAAATCCCTAGTGTTTAGTTCCCAAGCTTGCTTGCTACTTAATTTTATCAACCCAGTGAAGGAATGAAGAAAAAATGCTTAATATACTATTAATTTTATATAATAATGATTTAAATTATATAATAATTCATTTTATTTTTGATTCTGAATAAATAGTTTATAAATTATTTGAACTGCTTTTTGTTAAGCGATTTGAAAATCAACAGAAAGTTTAAAATTTCCTTAAAGGTTTCAAACTTGTGTTGATTTAGCAATCTCATTTGAATGAGCAGATGATTTCATTTTGCTGTTGTTGTTTTCCTATGACACTTGGACAAACCAAGCTCGCTTTTGCCTTTGGCAGTGCGAATTAAGTCAAAGGGAGCGTCTTTCGTTTTGGTCAGAGCAACATGAAGGGGAAAGTACGACTTTGCTCTGTTTTAAGGTGCCTCGTAATTTTGAACCACGGTCGGGTGACGAGGCCACACCTGAGCTGGCACCTTCCTCTCCATATTCACGCCACACCAGCGGAAGGACTTTGGACGTCACAGATTAACGTGGACACGTCCCCAACCCACGGAGCTCCAGCAACTCAGTGAAGGAGAGTATACCGTGGTCATTCTCCCAACCACTGCCCGCGGCAAATGATGCTTCACTTTGCTGAGCGTACGGGAAGCGGCGTGAAGCTACTGAGCCACTGGAGCTTTCATTTTTATCTCAATAAGTCGAATTTCAGAATCTAATTACTATTTTTGAAAGCATATATTTATGTATATTGTGGAAATATCAGCTTCAATTTTTCATGGACAATTATTTTAAGGTTGGAAAAGCACATCATTATATATAAGAAGGATTCAATGCTTTGTACAATTCACAGAATGTGGAACCAATCTTATATTAAATTCAAATATGCATTATAGGATTGTGTGTATGGCGACAATACGCCCTTGACTAAGTTACTTTAGAGGCAGCTTTTCAATACTATTGGAATGGAAACTTATTTATGCAGTGATACCACCAGGACAGTAAAAAATCACATATTCTTGGGGTTATTTGCTCCGTTGGAGTTGACAATCGGCACTGGGCACAGAGGGTGGGAGAAGTGATTGTGAGGACCTTGGGAAAGCGATTCAGGTGGGTGCAATGGTGGATAAAAAAGTAAAATATAAGCGTAAAAATACCAAAATACTTATCCACCCTCAGAGAAGGGGCGGGGAAACTGTCCCAGGTGCAAACTCCTGCTTTTGGAAAAAGTTGACATACCTGGATGTCTCTCTTCTTAGGTATGACTCAGTGGATGCCTCCTGTCCTCTGGGTTTCGGTGAGGATATGTTTTATTTATTTATTTGTTATCCATTCTTCTCATTTTTTTGAAGGAGGGTGGTAGCATTGCTTCTTGTTCACCAGAAGATACCGCGGGAAAATTCCCACATTTCGCTCGGTTGCATCGTTGCTTGAGGTGTAAACTTGGCTGTCATTTTTTTTCCAACTTTTCTTGAGGAATAATGTATTTTATTATTTTATTTTTGCCATACTTAAGTCTGATTTATCATACATTATAATTTTTTTGTTTTCCTTCTTTTTATTTCTGCCATCTCATGATCTATAATTCATTATCATATAGAATTTATCAATAATTTATATTTGACAATTTTGCGGATCGTGATTTATTATTTACTAACATTATCATTCATTGATTCGTTTTATTATTCCTCTTCCTGTAGATTTTTCTGTCTTAATATTTTTATACATTACCTTTATATCTTTTATTTATTCAATTTTTCTTCCTATACTTTCAAATGTAGTTCATTTGATATTAAAACAATTTTCTACCGATTTTCATTGGTTATTTTCAGCAGATTACAATATTCATTGATTATCAGAATATTAATATTTTGCTCTGTATTCCACCGTCTTTAATTGAGAGTTATTTTATCATTTGAAGTTGTGTCTAAAAGTATTTGAAGCTATATTATCACTGAGTTGTAATGATAATATTGTAAAAGTCTAATCAACAAATTATTTCAAATATCTAAAAATACAGTTTGACTTTTTAATTATTGTCTTGCAAAATTAAAAATATCAAGTTAAAAATTTTATGGTAAAAATAATTTAACGCTAATTTTTAACTAATTTTTATCTTTTCTCTGAATCCTTAGATAATTATAAAAACCTTATTATATCGCATTAAATAAAAATAAATTAAATCAAACTGAAAGCAATGAAGTGCGCTATTATTTTTGCATAACAAATTAAAACATTTTTGTCAAAGCTATCCATTTAATAAAATTGTTCATTATTGTTCTATAATATGACATTATTAAAAAATTAAAAATTTTATTATAAAAACATGTGTTATATATGCACTATTGAAAAGTCAATTTACATAAAGCTAAAATCTATTGTATTAATACGCAACAAGAAAAAAATTGGCTAAAAGTGTATTTCAGATTATAATGTAATTTTATTAACTTTATTTAAATAAAATACAGTAACTTTGAATTTTTTTGAGGTATATTAAAGTTATTTTTACTGAACATTAGGAGAGTGCAAAATAATATTCTCCAGCAACAATACATTTCTTTAGATAAATTTTACAAAGATTATATTCCTCATGGCGCCGTGACTCTCATCTTCGAAATGAAAGCTACGTGAACGTAAGCTCATTCTTAGATTAAAAGATAACCAAAAATACCATATATACACGTCAAGTAAATAGGGTGAATGTACTATCATTTTGATGTGTTTTTGTTCAAGAAATCCAACTGTTACATGAGAAGATACATTGGCATGAGAGAGCATGGGACTTCTTACAATGATTTGTTGAAGAATTTTTGGAAGATATGTAAGTAGTGTATTAGTTAATTGTGGCTGTCTGCTGTCCTTCTAGTTAGATGGCTTAGAACAGTGTCTTATACTCCTCAAGAAAAGAGCATTTATTACTTTTCTCATGACATCTTTCGCTTTTATGGGTATGGAATGATATTCTCTATCAAAGACAGCTTTACTTTATTGACATGTTGGACCTTCAAAGAATTATATATACGTTTCATCATAATGAAATAATGTTGTCATCTCCATTTTTGAGTAATTAATGAGTTTCTTTACTGATTTTGATGCCCTTCAACTTTAGTGTTCAGTTAAATTATGAATAGTTATGAGAATGGTTTTCTTTAAATGAAATTTTTCAAGAATAATTTTATAGTCTTTTGCATGTTTTTAATTTTGAAGAGAATTAAAATCGGTGGGAAACTATGTAAGATATCTGAATAGGGTGATCTAGTTGGATCTTAATTTCCAAATGTTAATTGTAGATGTTGAATGCATTTTTTGTACTTTATAGTACTACTCTTACATAGCCCGATATAATGTTCTAAAATAAAGTACATTTTCTTTTAGCCTAAAACTTATTCTACGCTAAACTATTTCCAATTGGCGACTAAGGAAATCGTTTGCTAGAGTACAATAATACATAATTTCAAATTAAATATCAAATTTTTCTACCATTACTCATTTCTCCATCCCTCAAAAATTTTAGTTATTCTCATAAATTTATAATGGTGAACATTTTTTTGATGTTTACTGTTGGTGAACTTAATACACAAGCTTGTTAATTACAGCCAAAATATCATTAAACTTTACTTCAGCAATATTGGAAATTTGATATACGTATGTATGAAATTAATTTAATTCAGAGTACTCAGTTAGCTTGAATGTGGAATAACTTTTGTCATCTAATTTCTATAATTTATATAGTTTTTCTTTTCATTTGGTTTCACCAAGACAATTTTTTTGAGAATATGATTCCTCCTTTTGTTGCAAGTTAAGTTTCGAATAAACGCATGACAATGATAAAAAAAGGGTAGGTGATATTTATAAAATAGAAACACTAGAAAAAGTAAACAAAAAAATATTTGACAGGATTAAAAACCCAACATTCCCTCCGTTATCAAACAGTTTTGACAAATTCCCCGGAGGGCTTGGAAAAGCTGAATCTTCGCCAAATAACGCATTATTCGGTAGAGAGGGATGGAAATATCTTGCTTTAGTCACTGTAACCGTCACATGCGTAATTACGGAATGAAAAAGAAAGGGGGTGGAAGAAAAAATGTCGCCAAATAGAAGACATCCCTTTGTGTTCGATTTGCAGAAGGAGAGAGGAGGGAAAAAACCCAGCTTCTAGAAATTGATTTCCATCTTCGGGTTTTACTCGCAACTTCACAAAAGGAATGTTAGGCCGCCCCTGCATGGTTCCCAGGGGGCTCCTGAGGGTATCCCCTAACAAAGAGTGGCTGTCAACGGCAGCGCTGGCTCCCTCCCCCCTTCTTCCTCTTTCCTTTACCTTTCCGATTTCTTATGAAATTCTGATGTGTGTGCATACGTTCTATGCACACAGTAAGGATGTGGCGTATGTTCTATGTATGTTAGCAGTCCAGGCCATGAGGAAACTATCTTTGTATCTGTGTCACTTTTTTTTCTTCTTCATTGTTTCGAATAACATGGGAGAAAATGTATGAAACTAAATTGACAATCTTAATCTGCTTTCTTCCGGTATTGTTTTCAATTCATGCTTTATTTTTATTAAAGATACACTCTCTTAAGTACATATCATTTATTACTATAGTGCCAACATATATCGAAACTGTTTGAAATTTTTGTCGATTAAAAAGATTTTGTTTTTATTCTTTATAATCATAAATTCTTTAGATCAATTCAAATATTTCCAATATTTTTTGAAAAATTCTTTGTTATAATTAAAAATATTTTGGTTTTTAAAAGAGAATTTCACATTTAGATTTCATTGTTGTTGTTGTGGGTTATCCTGTTTAAAGATCTGACATTTGTCATATCAACTCCATTAAATTGTTGACAGTAAGAAAGTCAATGACTAGCAAGGGATTTGAGGATAAATCCTCCCGGGAAAGTCCGACGCAATCCAGAATATGATTCGGTGAGGTCACAGCATTTTTTACAAATGGGATAAATTTTTTTTTTAAGATTTCGTGATTTTAATAATTAAACTATAAAATTAAAGAGTAATTTATTTTTAGAAAATAACATACTGTTAAATATGTAATAGTGTAACTACAAGGATTTTTTTTTCCAACTTTACTTAGAGCATGTACCAAGTAAATCATTTATCATTTTAATATCGGATAGTGCAATTATTTTATCCATGTCTTTTCACAATGCACTATAAATATCATAATATATCTTTAATGTATGCTACATATAACTTTCTTAAAAGTAAATTACATAACAAACAAAATATCTATAAATAGATGTTCTAAAATTAAAAGGCATTAAAACATTTTTTAGGAATTGAGTAAAAATAAATAGAAAATTATACAGAAGCGAACAACTATGTTATAACGAATTTATATTAATTGTTTTTTCATTGCCATTGATCGAATTTTGCGACTGATTAAAGTTTTTGAAGTAAAATATAAAAAAACTAATAAACTATAATAAACTAAAGTATAAAAAAACTAATAAACAATATTAGTTTATTAGTTTTTTATACTTTAGTTTTGATATGTAAGTGACTTTGAATCATGATTTTTTAGCAAATTTAGGACATAAGAAAAATTAATATGTTTAAAGTGTGGAAATGAGCGAGAATGACTGCATTTAAAATAGCAGAACTCAACCCCAAATAAAACTTCTGCTTTAATAAAACAGTAAATTTGGCTTATAGTGAAGATCATATTGATTTAAGTACACGGAGGAAATATTATCTCAATATATATGTCATTTTTCCATTTCTTGTTATTCTATTCCTCTGTATGCTACTTAAATCATTGTTCCATTAAGAATATGCTCCCTGTCTGTAATTCGATTAGCTTTTCATTCAATAAATTTCCCTAAGACTTATTATGATATCTACCAATAGATAACTGATACACCACTATTAACTGTGACATTTCTATAAGTAAATCCAAAGCCCTATCTTTAAAATGATTCCAAAACGATTGCACAAAAGATTAACATATAAACAGCATACATTTATCTTTCCAGCAAATTAAAAGAACGGAATCAGCATGTCATAAAACAAGTATCAGCTTCAAGAATCAATTCCAGGTCATCTATAATGAGTTTAAGCTGATAGGAAGGGCCCTTTACTTTAAATAGAGAGCGGCACGACTGCAACATCCGAAAATGTATTTTAGCACACAAGCGAAACATTTAGCCTTTAGATTGCTTGATATTTGTTTCCCCATTTGGGTTATAGACAATTAGAAAATTATAATATAGAGCGACAAATCCGCTGCACGCTTCCTTAGTCGAAATTGTAGCTTGAGTAAAACAAATGACAAGTGAACATTTTTTATCCAATCATCTTTCCAACCGTCAACTTCGGAATAATAGTGTACTTGTTTTGGAGGGTTTTCATGGTGTAATGGGGCTTCTTTTGCATATTATTTCAAGTAAATTGAAAATCAACATATACATGAACATTTGAAATAGTTATGTTTTTCCTGAGCCCTGGTGATTGCACTGAAACAAGAAAACTAATTATGGAACGACAACGGCGTTATCATGTTGCTATCTGAGTCAAGCAGTGGTATCATCATATGGATGTATAAACCATCTTTTTTAGTCTTCCCTGAGAACTAATGTAAGAACCTAGAATATTGTGCTGCGTATAATTGCAAGCATACGAACTAAGAAATTGCTGTTGAAAGATGCATTTTTTCCTACATACTGTCACATCTTGCTCTTTCTCACCCTCTCTCCCTCTCTCTCTCTCTCTCTCTCTCTCTCTCTCTCTCTCTATATATATATATATATATATATATATATATATATATATATATATATATATGTGTGTGTGTGTGTGTGTGTGTGTGTGTGTGTGTGTGTGTGTGTGTGTGTGTGTGTGTGTGTGTGCAAATTTGTAAATTTTGGCTTCTTCAGCACGACAGCCCGGGGTGGGCCAATGCTTTCCTCAGAACACTCCTCCATTGTGTTCTCCGGGAGGCAACAGTTCTCCAATTTGTCATTTTAAACACTTTAAAGTCCTTCTCTATTCAATCAGTCCATCTAAGTTTGGGCCGATCCTAGATCTGTTTACAATGAGCCTATAATTAAAAACTCTTGAAGTCAAAGACGAGGGGTCCATTCGACAGATATGGCCCGCAAATCTCAAGCGACATATTTTAATATAATTGATGAAGTCAGCTTCCTTAAAAAGTCCGTAGAGCTTGAAATTGTATCTGTGCCTCCAAACTCCATTCTCATTTACAGCACCCAAAATCTTTCTTCGGACTTTTTGTTCAAATATTACAATTTGATTTGACTGAGTCTTCGTTAGAGTCCAGGTTTCTCATCCATATGTGAGAACAGGTCTTATGATGGTTTTGTAGAATTTTGGCTAAGATCTGTAATATTATAATTCTGGTGAGATATCAACTAAGAACTAAACTATGTGGCACGACAGTCCATATAAGCACAGTGCCCATCTCTGTTTTACTAACCGGAGAGGCCCTGGGGGCAAACCATATCTCCCGATTAGATGGTCAGCCCAACGCGAAACCCTCAGTGTTTAGTTCCCAAGCATGCTTGATACTCAGTTTATCAACCTACTGAAAGGATGAAAGCTGATCAACTTAGAAGCTACTTAAAAAAGCTAATAAATTATTTTCCTTTAATACTTATGAACTATTGTGATAGTTTAAATTAAATTATAATTTAATTTATAATTTCTTCAACTAAAAACGCTCTATTACTTATATTTTTTTATTCAACTGAAAAGATAGTTTCCTTTGAATAAAAAGTATCTAAACTAGTAACATTAAATATAATCTTACGATAAGTTCACAAATATATTGAAATTACCTTATGTTTATTTCGCATATGTAAACAAATGAATAGTTACAACAACAATTATTTCTGCATTGCTAAATGTTGTCAAAAAGTTTCAGATAATTTAAAATAGTTTTTCCCTGAAGTTTAATAACATCCAAATTTATATTTAAGTAATTGAACTTAATTTTTTACTGAATTATTTTAATGTTATTTCTTTATTTATTTTTAAAAATATTATTGGTAGAGATACTTAGAGAATTTACATATGATTTTTCATATTTAATTTCTCTGAGAATTTGTGCTAAACTGCAAGAACTATTTACTATTGAAGTTTTTTTTTGAATAATTTTGTTTTTATTTTCTGGTACAAAAGAACTAAACTAAGAACAACAGAAATATGAAGGGAAAAGCTCAAGAATTTTAATCGTTTAACTGTATTATGACTGTAGATTTCTTACGTTAGAGTTGAATGACTAAAAGTTAATAATAGAGTAAAGTAATAGTAGTAATGGAAGAAGGGTATAAATTTGTTATCGTAGTTATCTCTCGAAATACTGTAATGTTGTTTATATAGAGTGTTTTCTTTACTCAAGTGGGATATTAAACTCATTAAATTCTAAGAGAAATGTATTTAAAAATAAAGATTTAAATAAAAAGTAAATCGGAAGCATATAAGAGCAGTTATCATTTGCTGTTTTATTTAATCCAATCAAAATGAAAGCAGTGAGCATTGTTTTTCCCATCATCCATCATTCTGACAATAATTCCACCAATAGAAACAAAACAAAAGTTTAAATTGAAGTAAATATTATTTTATTCATAAGTGTGGGAAATGTATGGAAACTTGCAGACGAGAATATTAAATACCCAATAAAAATGACAGTCAAGTTGATTTAAAATATGATGAAGATGTTTTGATTTTATTAATAGTAATAATATTAACTTTTTGAATGTGAAAATGGTATGAAGAATATATTTTAATTAAATTTTCCTTTTAAATGTTTTTACCAAATATATTTGCACAGCGAAAATTTTATCATGTGTAAATCTGCAAACAGGAATGTTTATTTACACGGACATGGAATCTTAATATTCGTTGCTAAACACGCTTTGTCTTTATATCAACGGAGTAAAAATGCAAAACATAAAATTTACAGCATTTAATTTTAATTATCATGGCAAACGTTAATTATTTAATTTTGCATATAAAGAAACCTATTCAATTTTTATCTGACTATAAAAACATTATAAAAAAAATAGAAAAAACTGAAAATAAAGTTTTGGTCTTTTTTCTTCTGCACCCGGATTACACTATAATATTGAACTTGATTTCGCTGTGTTTTTTCAAAACTAAATAAAAATAAATTTCAATATTAAGCTGCGTATAAATAAAACACTGTAGTGAAACCCTTGAAGAATCTGAAATCTAAAAAACTAAATATTTGTTTTTTATATTTATGTATATTATACAACAAAATGTATTTATATTTGAAGAAAACAAGCAAATTTCATGAAGCTTTCTCCAATAAAATAAATTCCATGGTTGAATTAAATACATTCCGAACAAATGTCAACTTCTATTTAAGAAAACGATACCAAATCCTGGGATGTTAACCTCGAAAAAGGCTCGAAACATAAAAGAGCTTATTTTGTTAATTCAATAATCAATAAAAGAGACCTTATTTCTTATGCAACCGAGAAATTTCTATATATGGATGTCACTTCTTGTTCCAAGATTATTGCAGATATTGTAGTATGCAGGAAAGGAACACAAATGTATTTATATGACTATTAGTTTACTGGTGTCGAGAAAAAAAATTCAATTAGAGTGATTTATTTTTCGAAAAGAAAAATTATTTTGCTTCAAATTAATTTCAGATCAATAAAGTTATATTGCTCTGTCATCAAAATCACAGTGTTTGCACGTAGTTGTGAATGAAATAAAATAAGTTAGGAAAAACACTTTTTAAAGGTTGTCAAGTTTTGTAAAAAAATTCCTATTAATAAAAACAAATGACGCGTGTAGAACCAATTTAAAAACTGGAGTAATTTTCTTTCTTTAAATGCCTGAAGATATGATTTTCGTTTAGTTGTTCTGTAGTAGATGCAGAGTTAAATAATGAATTTTTAATGAAACATGTTCTTTTTATCTATTTGAGTGCAATAAAGATTCTTGAATAATTTGTCTGTGCAAGTAGTTTGTAAAACAAATATTTAGTGAAGCAAATCATTAAACGCATAAAATAAAATTATTATGAAATAATTAAATATTGCAAATTAAAGTATTATTTAGGAAAACAATTGATATTCTTCTTGTGCATTCACTGCTGATAAAAGAAAAAAGTGAGAATGCGTTTGACAATATGCTACTAATAACTTAGATGTGGTACAATATGTAGCATTTTGAATTTGTTCTTTTCATTTGTTTTACAATTTTACACGGATACCAAATATTCAATAATTATAGTATATAAATAGTAAAATAATGTTCTTCCTTATTTTCTAATGAAAAATGTTAATGGTCATCTGAAAATCGCACTCTATTAGCATAGCATAGCTTCAATAATAGGTTCAGATTCAATAATTTACATCAAATTAAATACCACAAAGTAATACTTTTTCAATAATTTTTAAAATCATTCTCTGGTTTAATTCTGACGGATTTAAATCATAATATCATCCATTTATATAGAAAAAATATTGTATACTTGAAGAAAATTCCTACGGTATCACATTCTTCATTTATTTAAAGAGCTGAATGTCAGTTAAAATGTTAAATATAATGTCTGACTAAAATTCCTATGATAATAATCTGTTTAACATTTTATAGTATTTAGGAACTAATGTTGGCATGAGCCGACCGATGGCTCAGTGGTTAGCGTTCATGACTCCTGAGCTATGGGTCCTGGGTTCGAACCCCGGTTCGGGTGTGGATGTTACCTTCTTTCTCTGTTCTCTTTGTGTTTCTCTGTCTTTTCTTCTGTGATGAAGTATGAATGTGGCCCACCCTATAAACGGGTTTGTGGTGGTATGGCGCGGGTAACGCTACTCGCCTCCGTGACTTGGTTCATAGATGGGTAACGACAAATGAGTAGCAGTTTCTGGCCTTGTTGTGGCATAGGGTTAGTCACCCAAGTGTGCCCACCATTGGAAAAAATATGTTGGCATTGAAACAGTTGAATTTATAACTTTTACTAAAAAAATCAATTATTTGATTATCAAAACAGGTAATAAAAAACTGCAAGCGAAAAAACTTATAAATTTATTTAAATTTTGCTCAATTACTTTGGTGCTATAACAACACACTTTCAATCTTGTCATATGTTCATTAAAGTATTAACTCCAACAACACGCATAAGAGTAATGTTATATTGCTTGAGAAAATCAAGTGGATGATATTCCATCATCAGTCATGATATTTTTAATAGAACCTATTCTTTTGATCATTCAAAACATTGGTATAATGGGAATGTGAAAAATAAAACTAAGTTTATAATTCACTAATCGAAATTTATTCCACGTGATACGTTTTAAATTAAAACTAGTAATTAAAAAATATATCAAAATAAACTAATGAATTAATTAACTTAAAATTTATAAATTTGTTTTTGAAATTGTATAAAAGAGAATTCTTGATTTACCTCATTTAATTTCAGCAAAAATTTATCAACTAAGAAGTTTGGAGAATATATCTTAAATAATAATTTCTTAAGTAATAAGTTCTTAAATAATAATTTCTCTATTGTTTCCATATTGTTTTCAATTAGTGCACATTCTCGGATATAATTAATTATAAGAAAAATCCTTAATATTTATTTACTTTTTCTCTGATATATAATTTATAATAATACTTTTTAAGTATATCCGAGGATACGAGTTAATCTTTAATATTGGAAAAAGTATAGAAGTTTTTATTTAAGACAAATATTTTCATTTTTTTTTTGTTTAGAAATTTTAATTGAAATTTTCCTTTATCTTTTAAAAGTAAATAGCGAGAGTATAATAAATAACAAAAAAAATAATGTGAAAATGTGAAAAACATTGTTGCTAAATTATTTCCTTATAATCTAATATTATTTTTTTATAATTTTCGGTGAAATTTTATTTCTTTATAAATAACTCTGTAAATTCATATTTTTATATACGGAGTATCTAAAAAATTTTTAATAAACAACTCATCAATATGAGAAAACAGGATCTATAAAGACATATTTTTCTCTTATTACTTTTATGAATAATAATTATAAGGAATTTAGAAGATTTTATTATTTATTTTAGATTTCATTAGATAAAATATAAGTAATTACTTAGATTACACAAAAACTTTAATTAACGATATTGATCTTCTATAATTATTACTGAATTAAATCCTTTTCTTGATTTTTTGATAAAGATGTAATAATTATAAATGTACAAAAAATTAAAATCATTGTCTAATTTAAGTCTCATTGTGTATTTTGAAATTTAAACACTTTTTTTGGAAAAATTAATCACAGAGAATAGTGGCAATTTATTCATTACGATATACAGATTATGAATAAAGTAAACATGTGATTACAAAGAAATTTTAAGCAAAATCAATTTTCCATAACCTAAAATCAGTATTCTTTCAAGCACAATGGTAGTTTATTCTTCGGCATGAAAATATTTAAATGTTTTTCACTCTAATAATTTAATTTTATATTTAAATGAATTTTGTTTAGAGAATTTTTTAACAAATAAATATACTTTTTTTAGACTAGTAGCAATCAAATTTTTTATTTAGGTATGCATTAAATGTTTTTTCGGGAATACAGCTATGTGAATCAATTAGAAATTTAAAATTTTCTTAACTACAAATTGAAGAACGCTTGCCTTTTTTACCAGTATTTACAACTCTTTATATTTTTACTATTCTTTACATCTTACTCTTTCTACTCTTTTACTAGCCTAGCTTAACGAAATTTGCTTGTTTTACTTTTAAAAGTTTGAGAGAAAAAGTATTTACAGTCATGTTGACGGCAACGCCTACCGTAACATAAATGTCATATAACATATTAGATATTGTAAATTATTTTTGATGAAAACAATTGCATAGCATATCCCTGTAAATTAAATTGAATATTTTCCAATTCCTACATATAATGTAAAAATGAATTATATAGAGTATTTTTATTTATATGTTATAGAGAATATAAAAATATGATAAAAATATTTCTACTGAATCATTGCAATGTTTCACGTATTTTTTATTTTATTTTTTACTATTAAAATTAGTCGTTGCATTCTTTATATTCATAAACAATAAAAGGCATGAAGGGTACAAATCATATAGTAAAACATTTTCATTAATGGCTTTTTAACAAAACTCCACTTAGTTTACTTCATTATATAATTGATATTCCGAAAGTGTAACATATATGATGCAAGTAAATTAATAAATAATTAAACAATTTTAAGTTTGTTCGGTCTAAAATTTTACAATCTGGTTTAATTAGAAATACTGTAAATAATTTCGAAATTTCTGTCAAGGATCCTGCCTCACTTGAGAGAACGCAGAAACCGCGGACGTTATTAAATGAAATCGGTCGGAATGCTTTCTCCTGGTATAAGCTAGGAACCCCGCTGTCCACAAGAAGTTTCCAGACAAAGAAGACATCGTGAAGAAACATCAACAAGGGTGGACAAGGAAAAGGAGTGGGAGCTTATGGAAGAAGGACCCCGGAATTCTGCTTTATCCTCCTTCCTTCTCCAAAGATTTTTTTTTATGTCCAAATCTATCCATCGCGCTCCAAATCAAAAGCATCTTCTGTTGTGTTCCTCCATTCACCCGCAACTGGGGAAGAAATCTCTCTTCGAAAAACGTTCCTCCCCCGTGTAGCAGGAAGCCAAGAAGCTGTCAGGGGGGCTGGCACAACCCCTCAATGCCATTTTTATTTTAATTTTTTCCCCCTGCATATTCTGTCGTTTTGGGGCGAGGAATAGGAAGACTGCTCCAGACATGACCTCTGCACCGACATCAATAGTCCCCTCGGTTTTGGGGGGCTTCTGTTCAATCCCTGTCCCTATTCATCTACATCTTCCATCAGTGGGTCCCAAACAGAATGGAAGGCTGGTAAAAAGGGGTCAGCACATGAAAATTTGGGGGATGACAGAGCATTAATAACACCACCCATCCACATCCGCCTATTCTACGATTAAAACCTCTTCTTATTTACCGTGGTACAAGGAGGTAATATATGCCAGTGCATTCACGCCTATTCAGGAACATTGGTAGCTAAATGGTCCATTCGATTACTCCACCCTGGCTGTTAATCATGGGTAAACAGAAAGGAAAGTCGAACAGAAGGCTTTGGGCAACAAGAGTTTGACGACTTTTCTGCAGGGACGCTCATAGGTGCTATAATATCTTGGCTATGAATGCCCGGTCAGGTTAGAAAACTTATTGAATTGAGAAGATTTATGGATTAAATCTCTCAAGCGAATTGTTGCGCGTGATTATGATTATATTTCTTGTAAATGAATTGATATAGGATTTTATTTGCTATTTCGTATGATTATGTGTCTTATTCTTTCAATTTGAATGACTTACTTGACGAATTACGGTTGAAACTTTGAATCAACTTTGAAACTTTGTATCTCTTTTCGAAATATGTACAAAATTTAAGGATTATCCACGATAGTGTATAAAAAGTTGGAAAATTTTATTTTGTTAAAATTTAATATCGGGACTTATTACATTTACTAATCAGAACTACAGTTTTTTTCCAAAGTATAATTTAGAAATTATTTCTTACACAGATTTGGTTTTACTATGAAAAAAAATCAACTTATTTAAAGCTATTCTATAAAAAAGAAACATAGAATTTTTATTCATCAGGGATTCATTGATGTTAGGAAAGGAAAGTAAGAAGGCACATTTGTAATTAATTCCGAGCGCTTTCACTGGAAAGGAATTTGTTAGCAAATGCACACCTACACACAAATACAATGCCTATATTTTTAAATCTGCAACAGCCAAAACATAATGAAAACATATGTATACTAACTGTTCAAATATTTTTTACAAATTATTTATTATTAAATACTGTCGTAAAATTTTATTTGATTTCATGTATTAAAAAAATTACTCCATTATTAACGCATTTTTGAAATAATATGCTTGAAAGAAAAGAAATTTTAGTGTTAAAAATTTATTTTAAATATTGCTCCAAATATAATTAAGGAATTTATCCTATATGCTTGAAAAATCGATAATAATAAAAATTAATCAAAGCAGTTCTGGCTTATGTACCTTTTCTGTTAACAAAAGATTTAATTTTGCAATCCATTACCTTGAAAATATAAATAATAAAATATCGATAATCTGATCAAATCAATTAACATGTAATACAGGTCATTAAAAATAATTTTTGTTTTCCTATTTGCTTATGTTTATTTTACAAACTATCAAATTATTTAAAAAGGTTTATGGATTTGTAATAATCAATAAGTTATTAAAATATATTTTTTCACTGAAATTTTAAATTTAATTTTAACTTTTGTTATTATTAAGTATATTACATACATATTATTTGGTAGCAGAAGCCTAGTTATCTGTATTAATACTAAAAAGCAGTTGTGATATTATAAATTTTTATTACACACATATATATATATATATAATTGTTCTTATTTTTAATATAATAATTGTTGAATTGTGTGTGATAAATCTAAAGCCATTTTTGTGCTATTATAATGGCACAATAAGAAAGATACAATATATATTTCTATTTTTTTATATTCGATTTGTTTGTATCTTTTATGATTGATTGTATTTTTATTTTACCGATACTATTTTTTGCATGTTTTTTAGTTTATCATTAAAACCAAATCTTACTGCAGCTACGAAGGAATGGCGAATTTCTAAAAACATTCAAGGATAATAAACAAAAGACCGCCACATTACGAGAAAAATGTGCGAAAATTCTGACAGTAATACATGTTGGCGACCTTACATACTTCACGCAATCGTGCCAACTTCAAACTCTATCAGCCCACTTCATCGCTACGCCTTGCACCGCTCTATCAGCCCTCCAGATCGTGTCATTGAGGTTAACATGTGACAGGTCTTAAAAGAAAATGAGATATTGCTATCTCTCTTGTTGCAAGCATGCTTGTCCAACAGCAAAAAGAAAAGAAGCAGAGCTAAAATGAATTGTACAGCATGCGAAACTGATGAAAATGATATCCTAATTGGTGTTCAGATTTACCATGAACCGAGATTTGAAGATTGCAAGCAAGTACAAAAAGAAAAATGCTACCGGTTTGTCTGATTTACAGCCTACTGAGAAACATACTTTCACAAAAGCAGTTTCCATAAAAGAAGATATCAGATAGAATTGTTGACAGTTTCAGACATAATAAACTCTAATCTTTATATGTGTTCTTATTTGAATAAAGTCTAATTTTATCTTGTTAATCTATTGAATGTATATCTAATCTTTTTAGATCGCTTGCTCAGTTGGCAAATAAGAACTAGAAGAGAAACTATTACATTATCAATTTCGCTTTGTTCAAATATAATATGAATACAATTTCATACGAATATAAATCAGTAATATATTTATCCTTCAAACAATTAAGGGTCAGTTATGACGAGATAAGAAATAGAAAAATTTCAAATGTACTTGCATATTACACCATAGCAATTGCAATTTTATAAAAAAACATTAATCACTATTTTTTTAATGATATTTTCGTGCTTGTAAAACTTGTTCAATTACTGAAAATTCAAATGAATTGGTTTTTCTTTTAGGATATTTTATTGTTATTAGTGTGAAAAGTTATTTCTTTGAAGACATATATGCTGTTTTTTCTAAAACAACATATACTATCCTTAAGCAAATTAATTCTTATTTTAATATTTAAATAAAATTTTTAATTTGATGATTTTTTATTCATTTACATTTCGTAAAAGTTGCATAATATGCTGTTCTGTGGTTGAAGAGAGAGTACAGGTTATTATAATCTAGATTACACAGGTGCTTTTGTCTTGAATCTCGCCAATAACTTTTTGTCGAAAATTTGTGGTACCTTGTTAAAATAAAAAAAGAATAATCAATATATAGCAAATATATTCATTTGAATATTATAATACAAAATTATTTCGTTCGGAATGATGTTCAATAACTGATTTTTCTTAAAATTCATGAGAAAATGAGTTTTATAATCTTATACTGCTTGTAAAAATCTAAGAGAAAACTACTTATAATCAAAAAGAAAGTATATACCTATATTAAATATTTCTCTGATGTATACATTTTAGTATTAAGTCACGTTCACTTTTTACGAACACAATTTTATAAAAATATTTAAATTATGTATCTATATAAAGACTCAACATTTTTTATACCGATTATTCTTTCTCTCAAATTCGTTTTTGACTTTACATTCGAGCAATAAAGCAATTCTACATTTTAATTTAAGTTTTAAAAATTATTGATTTATGATGTTTTATTTTAATGCACTTTAAATCGACAGTCGTTTTACTTTTTTATATATTATGTAAGAACATCTTTCATTAAACAATACCCTCATTATTTATGCATTATATTTATGTTGATGCTATCATTGAAATAATTGCGATGTCATAAGTTCTTATAGTTTTCTTCACTTTAAATCAAATCAATTTAAAATGTACTTAATTTTAAATGTATTAACTCAAAGGTAAATTAATTTTAAATTAAATTAATTTAAAATGAAACAGTACTAGTAATGTAAGCCATGTATATTCATCTAGATGCTGTTGGTTCAAACGAATTTTGTTCTTCGTATTTCGAATGATTAACTATATTTACAAGAAACTTTATCTACCAAAAGGGACAAAATAATGAAAAGAGGTACGCATTGGGAACATTTCGCTGCATTATTTCTCATATTTCCTGTAACCCTAAAGTATGAGAGAGAGAAGAACAGTTACAAAATGTTCCATACCCATATTAAAGGGAGAAACAATTGTGTAAGTGAATATTACTATGAAATTCCTTAAATTCTTGATTTAGAAACTTGGAACATGGAATGAATTATTTTTTTAATACTTAAGTCTACAAAGTTCTAGTTTTTTGATAAGGTGAGAGGTAGAAACCCTATTAACTAATTTACACAAAAATCGTTGAATTTTAAAATTTGCGCTGTTTAGGACAAATAAAAGTTATGGGTAGTATTTTTAATTAAATTTTCTCGTAACCCCGAAATAAAGAAAGTTTGGTGGAATGCAATATAATTTGAATGAAATTTTTTATGTTTATAAAAGAAGGTATAAATGCGTGAATACTTCAGCTTAACATTGGGCCATCTGGAATAGTATTAAAGAAAATTTGTACGTATGATTTCATTATGGAATTCAAAATCTCTGAAACAAACTGGGGAATTCAAAATAGAAGCAAAACTTAAATACTTGTTAAAAAATTTAGAACATTAAAAAAAAGATTAGAAGAGAGTTAGAAAGATTCTAGTCTATATATCGAAAATATTTGCCTCCAAAATCACATCAGTTTATTTGAATGAACGGAAAAATGAATTAAAAAACTATAGAAAGCAATTTGTTATTAATGTTAAATCAATACTTTATGTTTTATGAAATGGTTGACTAAAATTCGAATATGATTAAATCAAATCTGAGGATATTTGGGAACCTGACTTTAAAATAAAAATTCCAAAGTTAATTTATTCATTTTTAATACATATTAATTTTAGTATTATATTTATAGCAGTTGGAATGCCATTGTACCCGGAAAAAAATATATTTAAATTAAATCTTATTAAAGCGCTAAAAACATATACATGTGATTAAGGAATATCATGATAGATGCAATTTATACAATTAATTTATTATCAAAGGGAAAAGTTGTAGTATATTAATTTATCCTACTATTGTAGTCTATATCTCATTCACTTTAGTTGGTCTTTAAGCAAAAAAATATAACTTAATATTACTTTTCCAATTGTTGGTAACTCATTGTAGGTTACTTTAATCTTGTTCATGTATGTCGTAACTATAAATATTGTTCACAACCGAGATTTGGGTAATTTTTGTTATAGGTAATTTAAAAGACATTCAGTTCTAAATTCTGAATATCCATTTTTCGTACATTAAATATCTAGAGTAAGATTTCACAATAGAATGTTGGATTTCATTGTTATTCCACAGATCTATAGCTTCTTTCTTTCTTTAGTAAAATAATATAATGTAAATAAATACTTGTATATCTACTAATTCAATATAATATTTTAAAAATTAATCAAATATCGCGAAAATTGATTTTTTAATAGAGTTTTTAAACATTGTTCATTAATAACAAATTTTTATCACACTAATAATCATTAATTGTAACTATTGCATTCGGATCGATCTCGTTATCAATATTTAATATGAAATCAAACGTGCGAAAAATTTTCCACGAATTAATTTGTTTTGGGATGCAGAGAAATAGTTTTCGAAATTGCGTTAAACCTCTGCTCTGTCAAGTCATAAACTTAAACTTTTCTTCCGGTCTTCGGTAAAAGAGCAAAATGTTGAGAAAAGTTTAATTATCGCCTGGATGGGAAGCAAAAGAAGAGCAAAATCCAAACCTACGATCAGTATAACAATAAAATATCCATATAAATAAAAGAGAAATTCCCGAGTCTGTCGGTAACAGCCCGCAGTGTTTATGTTCTTTGTCACCGCAGGATAAAATTCCTCCGCCACAAACAAAAGTTTTTCACTGCTCGGAAGGAAGAGCAAAATTTAATATGATTACGAGGCGGAATATAGTTCCAGCTGTGACACGCTTTTGTCCGAATTCCTCGCCACGAACCGAAGGCGTTATCTTATACTTGGAGGTGTGTGTGCATATATACATGCACAAGGGGCTTGTGTATGTGCACATATATCTATATTGGAATACTAGAAGTGGTCTTTTGTGATTAGCGGCTAAGGCAGCTTCTCTAAATGCATCTCCAGATGTTACTGGCCCATTCAGCGGTTTGAGTTTCGGGTGTGTGTGCAGGCGCAGATAGAGACTGTGCCCGAACTTACCCAATATGCTCCCCGTTTGCCCGATTCCCATAGAGGCCTAGTGAAGCGTTATTACTCCCTCCAAACAGGGCTCTTGCATGGTGCGATCTGCAGGGGACAGGGGAAACCTGGACAGGGTTGCCACGTCCTGATTGGGAATTCGATACGTCCCATACTTTGCAGTCGCCAAATTATTTAATTTTCACCCCGCACTAAGTCAGAGAGAGTTGCCATTTTTTTTAAATTTCAAACAAAAAAATAGTAGAGAAGAAGTAAATAGAGGAGAATTTTCTTCCAGATTTTTTTTTTTAAATTTACTTCATGATAATTTCAGTGATGTTTGTAAACGGAAGTTTGGTTTCAGCAACAAATTTTAAACTTTACTTCTAGCACAATTTGAATTGATAAATTTAAACGCATGAAATGTTGACAAAGAAAAGAATATAAATTATTATTTTTTTAAATTAAAGAGTTTCAGTTTGAGTGAATACTTCTTTTGTTAAGATTGTTTCCAACTGTTCTTTTTATACTTCCAGATATCAAACTACTGATGTGAAAACAATAAAACATTTAACAAAGACATGATTTTGATACAAGAAACTGATATAAAATAATTATGATGAAATGAAAAAGTACTATATTATAAATTAAATGTATCAGTTTTAAATAATTGAAAAAATAATAACAGATTGTTTTAATCAATGCATTTGTTTATATTCTCCGACAACTTTGCAATGATTTTTTTATAGTGAGATGAATAGAATAAAGTCTTTAGCCAACTTTCATTGTTAAAATTAATCGCAGTGATATAATTTCAGTTTCAATTTTGTCTGTGGTTCCAAAATTCGAACAAAATATCTACCACAGCTAATTAGATACTCTTTGATTCAACTGCTAGTGTCCTTGATATTATTTAAATAATGAGAATATATAAAAATAAGAGCCAGCAGAAACTTTTTAAAATATTTACAAAATCAAGAAGTTAAACGAAATTTTTAAATGTTAGTATCCCTCTTTATATCAGAAAAAAATACTTTAATTGCACATCAAAATATAATTCAAAATGACATTAAAGTGGCAATGTCTATGTTAAAAAATCACGTTATAATTGGGTAACTTAAAATTGATTGATCCCGTATTAAAGACTGATGAATAAATGGAAATTTAAGAACGTGTGTGCATTTGATCATAAATAATATAATACTGAGGAGAGTTTTATAAATATTTTTACATATAAGTTAAACTATTATTAACTGATGATTTTATTTATCTTCAATTTAATGAAGATTATGAAAAAAGTTATGGTTTATTTAATATATGAATGAATAGTAATCAATATTTAAATTTATAATTCATCTTTTTTTATTTTATCTTTCTTAGTGTATCAACTTAAGTGATTTTTGAAAATATAATATGTTAAATTCGCAAAAGGACTGAGAGAGTAAGACAGACTACAGTCATCTAAGTAATTAGTATAAATAATTAATATAAACTTTTTATTTGAAATATAATTATAAACAATATTCTTCATGTGTTTTGTAAGTTTTTTCTTTCTTCTTTTTTCATGAGTAAAATGATAAGTGGTTTTTCAACATTTTAAGTGTATTCAAATGATTCAAATGATTACATTCTTTTATTTCTGAAGCAAAATATTTGTTGATGAATTTATGTTCTTTATTGTGGAAATCTTTTTTTATGTAGCTAATTTTGCCTATTGTTTTTACACACATTGAATTGATATGAAAATAATAAAAAAATCATTGAAAATTAAAATATCATACCATTAACAAACAACATGGCTATAGAATTTGTCTTTATTAAAGAGTATTTTTTTTAATTTTTAAAATAAAAGTAATTTTAAAGGAAGAATGTCCTTTTCCATTACAAAAATAATTTGATGGTAAAATAAAAACACTGCGGCAATCGCATCTTTTGGAATAATAAACAATTCTCTTCACCTTGAATACGTTTACAAATATGAATTTGCTTAGAGTGAATTAGGAAATAAATAAATTTGGAGATTGTTGAGAAAAGACACATTTAAATACATTGAAAGTAATGAAAAGAAATGAAAAACAACTGTTCAAATAGCACTTTTTCATCAAATTTAAAAAGTAATGGAAAATAATAAATTGAATATAAAAAAAATCTATCTTGTAAAATAATTCAAATTCTTCTTTTATTAAAATACGCTAGTTTATAAATAATTAGGAAAAATAATAATTTATACAAAATTTTATTCAAATAATTTTTCAATAAACAGTGAAAATTTTTCTTTTTGTTGCCCACTTTTTTATGAGAGGAAAACAATTAACATAATATTTTTCTTCGGATTTTTATTATTTCCATAGCTTTTTTGAAGCATTATAAGTTTCATCAATTTTATTCAGTTCGAAATAACTTAATATTTATGTAATAAAAGGAAATAAATAAGGGCTAGAAGCAGTTTAATTACTTCTTATTTAAAGTAGTAGAAAGAGGTTTATATAATATGTTGGTGAGTGTAACATAATTTGAAACCTTATTTAGAATTTTAAATATTTGTATAATTGCTATATTCTTTATGAATAATATTTTTTAAATAGATTTCAAAGGAATAATTTATTTGCTAAGAGTGGTCTTATTTTATGTCCCAAGGAATTGTCCATAGAAGAAAATTTTGATAATACAAAATGGAGAGAGATATTTTGATAATAGAAACTACCAAATAATCAAAATAATGGAAACTGAAAAAAAGTTAGTTCTTTCCTTATTTTTTAAAGAATATTTATAAACATTTTTGCAGAATAACTGATAAGGGTAAATTATATATTAGGAAAAGATATACAGTTTTTTTTAATAAAAAGTGTATTTAAAATAAATTTAGCTTTATATTAAGTTGATTAAATATCCAATTTTTGTACAGTGTTCTGGTAATAAATAACTTGGTTCTAGTTATAGATGAGTTTAGATAATCTTTTTTATTCATCATTGTTAAAAAATTAGTTTTATTTTATTCATATTTGATCTCATAATCTTTAATAAAATATCGTCGAATTGCATCATTTAAAGTTAGATCATTGTATGACTTCTTATGCTAAAATTGTAATAAAAATGATATAAAAACAAAAATTTTTTATTTTTTATATCATTTTATTATAATTTTAACATAAGAAGTCATACAATTGGCAGCAAATATCGTTAAAAACGTATCGGCAGTAATTATAAATTGAAGTGATTTTAAGAGTTTGTAAGCTTTTTTTAAATTCCATGTTTATATTTCAGTGCATATAGTCCTTTAAAACAATTTAATACTTTTGCTTATATTCATATTTTTTCACATACACATAATTTTTATATACAAACTTGATGAACAATGTGGAATTGGTTTTTAAAAATTCTCAGACACTTAATTAGACAATACAAATACATTTTTTAACACTCGTTACTAAAACAATTTAAACTGCTAATTTAGGACAAGCAACAATGATAGTAGGGATGAAAGTAATCCGACAATATCATTCTTGTTTTTGGTAGGAAAAGTTTATTTGCTATATATTTTTTCTATAAAAAACTAAAATTGTTCACATTTGATAGGGATTCAGGCAAAACAATATTCAAACAACAGTAACAGAACAATATTATTAATTACGTGACATAGAACTGAGTTATTCCTTTTAACTTGTGTCTTACTTTAATTTTAATTTTTAAAAATCAGTGATATTTCAGATGACTCCGTTCAGGTAAGTTTGTTTGATTTTATGTGTGCAAATTCGTATGTATTACCACATATGTAAAATCATAGGAATTCTCGGTAATTTTGTTTTGATTTTGTGCTCTCATATACCTTACTTACATCCTTACATACTTTAGTTAAATTCTTAGATTCCTTACTCACATCCTTACATACCATACTTATATCCTAAAATTCACATTTTGGACTGTTTAGGACTTTCCAGAGAGGATATATATATTCATCCTCAAATCTGGTCCTCGATTTCCTTAGGGTCAGCGGTCTGATAGACCTTGTCTGACTTCGTCAGACATTTGGACGATAAGCCCCAACAACATTCTAAAATACCTTACACATCCTTAGATACCTTACTTACATACCTTACTTTCAACCTTAGACATGTATGTGTGTATGTTTGATAAAAGTATGCATGCAATTTACTTATAGAAATTTTATTTCTATAATGTTACCCATTAAGCTTTTAAAATAGTATCAAATATGAATTTAGAATACAATCATTTATTATTTACTTTGAAGAATACGTCACTCAAAGATGATGGATTTTTAAGAAACTATTTCTAAGCTAAATATACATATTCATTGCAACTAGTTACATTATGAAGTATTGTAATAATAGTAAACATATGATTAAAAGTTGATATCGCCAAAAAGGTGATCACCCGCCAAACAAAGTCAGCTTTATCACAAACCGCGCAGAAACTCCAACGTGTCTCATAGCTGAGCGAGAAACTGCGTTAATTGAATCGAGGGGATGGAGATGCTGAGAGGACAAGGATGAGGAGGAAAGATACCCGAAGTGCGAGGAGGGGTGGGAGAGGAGTAAGCAGCACGTGGTTGGCGGAATCATATAACCTGTATTATAATGTATGAAGGGAACTACGCCAAAAATGTGTTTTGCATTTTGTATGGTATCAAACACTCTTTCTGCACGCTCTTATATTTCATCCCCCCTTCTCCTCATCCTTTTTTGCACCCTCACCTCTTCTTTTAGTTCTTTCTTTTCTGTGCTTCTCCACACCATTCCATTTTGATTCGATGATTTTCTTTTTTCTCACTTATCCATTTTTCTTCTATTCCGAGAAATATTCGAAAACCGATGGTATTATCGACATTGGGGGATCTAGGTATTGCTATTGAATATTTATTTGTGGAAATAAAAATTTGAGAGGATGATGTTTTATATATATATTTCGATTTTTTTTTCCACTCCACATCGAATCTGCTTCCCTCTTTTCCTTCAGTTTATGGATTTGAAGAAATCTCATAATGATGTGTGATTTAAAATTCCTCTTTTATTCTCTTGATTTTTAAATAAATTCGTGAATAATTTAATTAATATCTAAAATATATCATTGAAATCTTTTAACGTAATCGTGAGAAAAAATAGAAAATCGACAAAAACAATAAAATATTTTTAAAATATCTGCATGCATGAATTAAATTTTTTTAAAAAAAGCTTTTTTTAAATAATAATAATAATTTCCATTATAATGTATTTGAAACAAATGCTAAAAATTGACTTGTATTTAATTCAGGAACTATTATTTCTTATAGCTCAAGGAAGCAAGGGTTAACCAAAAGCATCGAAAAATATCTATTATTCTATTTTCTTATTTTTTGAAACTATGAATATAAAAGAGAAGTGCACTGTAATATATTGATATAATTTAAAATATTTTCAGAATTTTCAAACGTTCACAAGGTAGCAGACCAGTTCTGTTTTCATCACTTGGTCAGTGCTTCAACTAAGGTGTTTCCAGGGGTTACATTTTTCAAATGCTTCCATTCTTTTTTAAGATACAGGGACATTAAGAAAATAAATTGCGAAAGTTTGACTATTGTAGATGATGAATTTGAGTTTGGTTAATGGATAGAAAGAGGTGGAATTTGAGTTTTTTTTTTTATAAACATCCTTTTAAGAAAACATATAAATATAAAACAAAGAATTAAGTTGGAGTATTTACAGCTCAATTTCAACCTTTTTAATACTTTTTAAATTCTGTGATTTTTTTTATTTTTATTTAGTTTGAATATTAATAATTTTATATTATTATTAGCTTAGCTGTCAAATGTATGCCTGGATAAATATAGATAAAGATCCTAGGAGAAATAATGAGACTGCGACCACATTATCTGGTTCACCATTCTTTTAATTTTTGACAATCTTTCCTTTTAACACTCATACTTTAAGTATGCGAATGGTGTGACGTTATTATGTTCATTTGCACATAAATTTAAAACAGTAAATATACTTGCAGCTATAATACATTTGACAATGTATTGTAGACAAATACATGCGTTTTCTTTTTAAAATATAGCCTCATTTTCACCGGACATTCATTCAGGCGGATATTCATTCATAGTAAATCATATCCACCTGTGGCAATGGATAAAATTAGAAAACTCCTAAGCCTTCAACCAGTAGACATGCACCTAGAAAATAGCTACATCAACAATCATTCAACGTTCAACAGCGGCCGCTGTCAAAGATGGGTTTTCTAACTTTTAAAATCCTACTACTTCTACTAAACAATCCAAATAATGGGACACGGGAAATCCAATAACATAAAAGTAATAAATCTTACACAAATGGCTTCCTCAATGGGCTAAAAGAAGGATGGTGCTAATCAAAATGAAACGTCCCAGGTTCGAACCCAATTGTTACTGAACGAGAGTGATGGATGCACTTCTTTCAAGGAGGGTGCTTGGGATTCTACCAAGTTTACACTTAGTGATCATGGTTTATTATTTATGAAGACAGTTTTTACGATGAACATTAAAATATCTACAACAGGTTTAAACAGTTCACTATGATGTGTCGAAATAATAATTGAATGGAGACAATAAATAACTCAGAAGAAAGCTCATCTTCATTAAATGTGAATAATAAAAGTTATGTATATTAAATTCATTTTTGTGTACGTACATAAGTAAGTGTTAAAAAATTGTGTGTATAAGAATAAAAATTAACTTAGCTCAAGAGTTTTTCATTTTATATTTTTAAATATTTATAAGCTAAAAACAATATCATACTTTTCGATTATTTCAATTAAAAAAATTGTAGCTCACAATATCTATCATGTAAATATTAAATTTGAATTAAAATGAAATTTAGATAATAAAATTCTTTCATCTCAATTCTCTTAAAAGAAATGGTCTTAATGATAGATGTTTAGATTCTATTTAAATGAAAATGTTAAAAATTGCTTTCAATTGAATATTATTTTGCTTGTTTTTTCTGATGAATGGGGAACATCTGGTGATATTTTGTGTCTTTTCTAACAACCCTTTTTTGTAAAGGAGTAAGTTAATAATTTAATGGAAATTAATTATTACTAAAAAATTTCCACATTTGTTTCATTTTTAAAATTTTTCTTTCACAACTTACCATTTGTTTCATTTTTTGTTAAGCACCAATAAAGGCGCTATCATAGTTTAGATAAAAGAATACAACTCGTTTCCATTTCTTTTGCAGCTTTTTATTTTTTAATTCTTTTTTGTGCGTATTAAAAGCAGATTTACTTTATTTGTAATTAGAAAATAACCAATTTCGTAAGAAATAATTTGTTTTTACTGCTCTTTACATTTTAGAAAATATTTTTTGCATCAATGCTGCAAAAATATCTAAGAATTTACTAATTAAATACAAAATTTATTGTAGAGGTAGTAAGGAAATTATTTTTTTCTTTTTATTATTTCTAAAATATATTATTTTTAATCCTTTTTCTATTCATTTTATTTTGGCATTATTTTAAGTCAGCATAATAAATAAATTTTGCTCAAAAAATTGAAAATATCAAAAGCATACAAAAAAAACTGTTCCAATTATCTCAGCAAAACGAAAATAAAAAATAAAAATCTCAAATCTCATGAGAGGTGCTGCCATCTATCGAATAGGCGTGGCAAAGGGCGTGTAAATCAAACCGTCAATCGCGGTGATTGGCAGATTGTAAGGCTTCCGACGTTATTGCCATTCGAAGAAGAGAAACCTTTTGAAATTGAGGAATAGTACTCCACTTTGGAGAGGCTTTCTTTCCCCAAACGATATTCCCATAACCTATTGGGAATTCTCAATAGGTGAAAGCGAAGGGAATTGCGATTCCGCTCTCACAATACTCACGGAAAGGAGAATTGGTCGTGATATTTATTTCGTTTATCTGCTTCACTTGCTTTTAGTTGATGGAATGGAACGTTCTTTCTGTTGTTAAGAAGGAGGGAGAATCCACTTTTTTTTCTCATAATGAAAATCATGAGAATGGATAAGAGGAAGAGAAAATCGGGAAGATGTGTTTAATTTTTCAACTTTTTTTTATACATCTTTCATTTCTAATTTTTTTTTATTCGATTTCTCGCCTATGTTATTTTATTGTTGAAGTTTTAGCATGTGATTCGGCAATGGTTTTTTCTCTCTCTCTTTTCATTTTCTGATTCTCTTCACATTTCTGTCTGCTTTACATGAATGAAAAATAAAGTTTTAATCTATGAAATCGAATTCAAGCATTTTTTTTCACAAATAAAACCACGTTTCCAACAAATAGCTTTCGCATTATTTAAAATTAATTTTGCGAATTGGATAGTTTTATATGAAGTAAAAAATGTAAAGATTCATTTTAAATTTCAAAACGATACATAAAAGGAATTCTATCCCTATTTATGCTATTTTCCCCTTAAATGTTTTAGTGGAATTATTACGATTTTTATTAAATATGTTTTTCAAATAATAGTATTTTTTTTTATAAAAATATGTTAACTTTCGATTTATTTTAGAATTGATTAATTTTAGATTTTTTTAGATTATTTTAAAATTTAAATTTATTTATTTTTGTAGATTAAATTTATTAACTGCTCATAAATTTTTAATTTGGTCACAAATAATTTAAAATAATATTAAAAATCTTTCTATGTCTGGAAAGCAGGTATCTAATATAAAAAAATATTAAAAAAAAGAGTTTGGCAGAAATGCATATTGCAATTATTCTCATCACTTGAATACGATAAAGAAATTTTTTATTAATTTTGAAACTCTATTTTTAAAACGGAAAACACTTAGTCATAATAAACAGTTAAATTTATTTGATTATACAAATAATTTAACTCTAAATTTACTATAATATTAAAACTATGTCAAAAGCATTTCCTTTTCATCCGGAAAAGAAAGCAAAATTCTTTGAAATTATTCTCAATCAATTTCTCCTTCAAATCACTAGATGTTTGAACGTGAATGGTTGAACGAAGATAATATATGAAAACAAATTTTATAATAAGAAATTATTTTTGTTTTAAAATGCATTAATCAGCATACTTTTAAGTAGAGTTTAGCAGTGCATTTCCATTCTGCTTTTTTTCCGTGCAACATATCACCATTTATAGTAGAGTAAACTTAATATTGCTTTCAAACCTACTATTAAAACCTATTAAATTTGTCACCATTGAATTAATTCCAAGAATTTATGAACCCATTTCCTTACACTTGTATTAAGAATCGCTTTCTAATATTAATAAACTATGTCGGAATGATTATGCCTTAACCATATCAAAGCTATAAAATTTAACTAATGTAAGCTTAAGGAAATACAACACTTTACGTCAAAAAACTTTTAAGAAAATGCCAACAAAGTAAGTAATACTTACCTGTTAGTATTTTCTTAAAAACAATATACTTCAATATTTATTTCTAATATTAAAAATTAATTTACATGTTAACTTATTTTTATAAATGAGATAGTGAATTTAGTATTTAAAAAGTAAATAAATTCCCTTGGAGTTTATTAATGGCTATGGGAATAATTTTAATACATTAATATCAATATATTTATAATTTAATCATTAGTTATAAAATAAAATTCAATTAATGCATTGTGAAATTAACTGTTGTCTTTTTAAAGTATATGATTTCCTTTTTCATGTGCAAATTTATGGGAAAAAGTAAAAAAAAATCTTAAAATTCAACAATAAAAAATTATTAACCGTAACGTAAATGTCTGTAAGAATTTTAGATAGTCATTTCTTCTTTGAAAGGCTTTGTCATAAAATATAAAGAATAAAGTTATCTTTCCAGAAATACAGTCCAACCTGTATTATTTACTACTTCAAGAGTGGCGATAAATTAATACAAACGTAACGTAATACAGATGCAATTCTCATCGGTAGAAAAGAAGTGTGCAAAGCAACTCTGAATCCCTTATTGTGAAATTCAAATAATAATAAGCGATATGTATGTATAGAAAGTAGCAAAAGCATGCCATTGAAGACAGAAAAAAGAACTGGAAGAGAGAGAGGGGAGAAATGGCGCGAATATCTTTTGTAAAGAAGCCAACATGGGAGGCTTCTCATTCAAAGGAGGGGAGGTCTCTTTTATTCTATAGAAAAAACACTTCTCAAAGACTGAATATTGCTACAAATAAAAGTTAAGTGGGATCTACTTTTAAGCAGATGATTAGGCATTGTTGGCGATGAAGGGGATACAGCAATAGTGCTAAATGGCGATCAAAATTCTATAGGCTGTTCACGCCAGGAAATTATTATTGTACTATTCTTAGGCTTCTGTTGTTACGCTCCTATATAAAGTGAGAGAGAAAGTTGACTCTCATCAAAAGCTCTTGGAGCGTTCCAAGAATTACCACCTCGTTGTAACTAACATGGATGTGGAGTACCAGTTTGTGGAAGGTGTGGAATTTCAGGATTATTTTATCGTTTGCGATTTTTATTTTGATATTTACGCAGAGTTACGCTTAATTTTTGGAATACATATTGCTTTGAATAAATGAAAGTTGAATTACCACTTGCTTATTTAATTAAGGATGATTTTATGCTATTTAGTAAATTAAATTAGTTTTATTTAAACTTTAATAGATTTATTGATGTAATTATTTATTCATTTATTTTTACTAGATCTTTAGGTTTTGTTTTGTTATTGATTCACAGCTCCAATACTAAATGCTGAAGGCAACTTATATTTTTAATGAAATAAACAGTACAAAATACGCTGTTTACTTCAGTAAAATATAAGATAACTAAGAATTGTATAAATAACTTCATTTTGAATACTTTTCTGAACTTGCGCTTTATATTATTGCTAATATGTTTTCTTTATTATGCAGTCTTAATAATGAATTTCGAAGACTTGAATTGGGTTACCATGAGAATAACTTGTATCTCTCGAAATGATATTCTGATTATTTTACTGTGCAGGAATTTTTCATTTTTACAGTTTTCCTAAAAAGCATTCTTCAGTTTTATAACTGTCTATATAAATTTATTAATAATACTACATGAAATGTCATGTATTGAAAAATTTATCATGTAATGCCAAAATATTTTGTTGCTAATAAATATTCCTCAAAAATAAGACTATTACAAAATCTAAAAACAGCTGATAGAGGTTTTCATTCGAATTTTTAACAACACCATTTTCTTTTATTAGATGCTAATAAGAATTCATTAATGAGTTTTTATAGGAATATTAAACAAATTTGTCTCCCGAAAAGCTAATTCAACTAAAATTTACGAAGCCGCTAATTTCTTGCGGGATAAAAAAAACTATCCTGTTAGAATTTGGAATTTTAAATATAAATATATTATCGTTATTATCTTTAGCAAATATTTTCTTAACTATAAGATATATATATATATATATATATATATATATATATATATATATATATATATATATATATATATATATATATATATATATATATATATATATATATATATATATATTAACATGAATGAAGCCTAATAATGTTAAACATTTAATTTATTTAACTTTTCTTATACTTATTTGTATAAATTTCCTTTGAATTAACACCATAATAATGAGCTAAAAAAACTAATTTAAAATGAAGCGATTTTATATTCAGATAATTAATTTTAATTACACAGCAAACAATCAAAAATACGAGTATTATCAATGCTTGAAGATTATCAAGGCAAGACGTAAGTGCTAGAAGATTAATTGCAATAAATTATTTCATATATGGTTGGTTAGAAGTTCTACAACATGTAATGCTTTAAACTTCAAAATAATATAGTTTTAAAATAAATTACCTTAAACCTTCTCTCACTGGTAATGCATCGAATAAAAAGATGGTGCTAGACATAATATTTCTTTCAATTATTTCTATTTATTTCCAAAGACATTTCGATTTATTTTTTTAAAAAATGAGTGCTATGATTTGTGAATCTTGTTTGTGCATAACAAAGAATGAAAACTAGAAAGTTCCTAAGCTCACATTTTGATGGATAAGAGAAAAGAAAAATGTAAAAATCCTCTATTCATCTTCATTGATTACAGGCTGTTATAGTTCAATTCAAGTAGTGAAAAAATGTCATTTTAACAATGGATTCTGATAAGACTCAACTGCGAATCGATAAAATGGGTGAGCAAAAGTATATATATATAAATTAGAATAGGGGTATCCTTCTTAATTTTTAATTTTCTTACATTATATGTCTTCAATGGAATGGACGATTCTTTGACTTATGTCAAAGAATCATCCAATCCATTGATGTTTTGCATTTAAGAGCTCAAATGTACCGATTCTGAGCTCATCGCTAATTTATAACTACTATATATATATATATATATATTCAGGTACGATTTGACATCATCATCATTATTGAATTTTTTACTATTCAAGGAGTTTTGTACAGATTGAAAAAAAAAGTAATCAGATGGTACAAGGTAATCAGATGGTACTAAATGGTGGATGTGGCAAAACATCCCAACCAAGCTCCAATAATTTTTGTCGAGTGTCTAAAATGTGTGTGGCCTTGCATTGTCATAATTGAATACAACACCTTTTCGATTTGTCAATTCGGACGCTTTTCTTCAACTGCATTGTTTAATTTCGTTAGTTGTTCAATGTAAACATCAGAACTGATCGTTCGGTTGGGTGGTAAGAGTTCTAAGTAAACAATTCCTTTGTAATCCCACTAAACTGATAACAAAACCTTCTTTTGATGAATATCAGCTTTTGATATTATTTGAGTTGGTTCACCTGGCCTGCTCCACGATCTTTTCCGCTTGATATTGTTGCAAACAACCCATTTTTCATCGCCAGTAATCAGTCGTTTTAAAAATGGATCATTTTCATTACGTTTCTTTAGCAAATCGCAGCTGTTAATGCGTTGCGTTAAATGCGTTTCTTTCAGTTCGTGAAGAACCCATGTATCGAATTTTTGAACATAGTCAGGTTGTTTTAAGTGATTTTCAATGCATGTATGTGATACATGAAGCTTCTCTGCAATCTCACATGTTGTGCTGTGGCGATCCGAATCGATTATTGCTTTGATTAGGTCGTCATCAACTTCAACTGGACGACCAGAGCGTTTTTCATCTTTGAGTGAAAAATCACCAGAATAAAATTTGACAAACCAATTTTGACACTGCCGTTCTTTTAAGGCTTCGTCACCATAAACAGCACATAACTTTTTATGAGCTTGCGATGCGTTTTTCCCTTTGCGGAAATAAGAAAGTAAAATATGACGAAAATGTTCCTTTTGATTTTTCATTTTTCAACGAACACCAAACGAAAACTACGCAACCGATCAAAAAGTTTTTTTACTGATTGACAACTGAATTGCAAACTAACAAATAACAAAATGCATTTTACATTTGTACTAAGTCTGAAAACCTAAAAATTCAACTGAAGCCATCTATGAGTGAAATCCGCAATTACTTAGTTGCCAATCCAATACTATCCACCTTCCGTTGTTCTACGAAATTGAGATTGAATCCAAGAATTTTTTCATTTGAAATTCATGGTCTTACCGCCAATCCATGGCAAGACCTAAATTGTTATAATAAAAGTTGAAGGAATCCTTATAGTCCATTATGCTCGTGACATCAATTTTCTAATTCAAAAACTAAAAGTGCTTCTTTAAAGACAGTGCCTATGATAAATGTTCCATGTTTTAGACCTTTAACTATGACATTATATGTTTTTACTTTAAATAGAATTAAAATGAAAATATTTCCAATTTTTTTGGTTAATGATATTATAATAAGAATTTTAAATTCATGTCATTCGACAAACAAAAACTTATAGCAATAAAGAAATAAAGAAAAACTTTTCTTTTACTTGTTCTTGTAACAAATTTAAATATAAGCTTCTTCAAATATAAGGAGACAGATTGATAAGATCAAATATCTACTTCCTCATTATTGAAATTCATTATGATAAAAAATTGTGCATGGAAATTGAGTGCCACGGTAGAAACTGCCATTTAAAAAAGCAAAAACACTTTTTTGCTCGTTTTTTTCTAGTGGAATGCTTAATGCACATTGAACATTCCGTTCGAAGCAACAGCATGCAAATAAATGAAATGGAAAAGATAAATTCAAAATCAAAGAAGTAAAAAACTGGGGACTGATTCGGAGATAGAAATTTATCAATATTCCAGCGGATCGTTTTCACGAACCTATCTCATGATTCAGTGGCGCGGCTAACCAAAGTTTTATTCCCCTCCCCCTAAGTCTCATACCCACCTCTGGGGGGTATTCCTGCCTACCGAAGTGTGTGTTAAAGACCATAAATTATCTGCAAATCTGCTGAACGGTTCCTCGGGTTCGAGATTAATCTGGGACCCGCTGCTGACCCCCATGACTCAGACCGCAGGACACTCGTTCGAGCGATGTTCCGAAGAGGGATGCTCCACGATGGATTCCTGCTCATGGCACCCGATGACAAATTCATTATCTAATGCGTTGGCAAAAAAACAGTTTTCAGAGGAACATTTGAAGTACAGATTACATTCCCTTCGAAAATTTCAATTTAAAACATTTTTGGTGTTTTTAAATTTATTTTACTGAATAGAATACTTTCCTATTTTAAGTTGAAAAGAACTCTTAGAATTCGAGAGAATTATTCGTAGAGTGGAAGAATGAATTCAAATATAGGATCTTAAGCTTTCTTTAAATAGTTTTTAATAAGCTCTTCAAAATTTTAAATAAACATTAAAATAAAATTACATTCAAGAAATAAACTTTTATGCAGTTGTTCAGAGCAGGTTTCTCTTCATGAGTTAGTCAAGAGATATATATATATATATATATATATATATATATATATATATATATATATGTATATATATATATATATATATATATATATATATATATATATATATATGTATGTATATATATGTATATATGTATGTATATATATTCTGACTTTATAGGTTCCCATATAACAGGGATGACCAACTTCTTTGATAGTCCGAGCCATTTCTTAAAATTCGAAGTTTTTCGAGAGCCGCAATTAAATACGTAATTAAAAGGTATGCAAAAAAGGTATTAAACCTTTTTTAAAGTTTACATTTACAGTTTTACATACATATTAATTGAAATAATATACATAAAAGTACAAAATATGTGTATTTTTCAAAACTAAACACATTTATTTTACTTCTCTTGATAGTTCTTTAAAATTTCGCGACTAATTTGTGACAACTTCTTAGTAATTCTTTGAGATGCTGGTTAGTTTCTACTGATCGGTGTTTGTATTTCATGAATTTTAAAGAGGAATAAAAGGATTCACATAAGTACGTTGTTCCGAATATTGAAATAATTCGGCAAGCAGCCTCTATTTATTCAAGATACTTCGATTCTAGTACAAATTTCCAAAAATCAGTAATCAATCATATTGTCGACGTAAATTGCTTGCTTTTTAATTTTTGACCGTAGAGTTACAAATAACACATAATGTTTTTCCGTTATTGTCAGTGTAAAATAGACCTCCCACTCATTATTAAAACTTCTATTTTCTTGCTCGCATTTTCTTTTTTCTATTTTCGTTTTTGGTCTTCTTATTTTTAAAAAACTGTAAACAAATAAAGAAATTTAGAAAATACAAGCTTTGCGTTACTAAAACAATAACAACATCTGCTACATACTACAAAACAAATTATAGTTGATTTATCAAAAATTCCAGATTGCAAATTTTATCCGCAGCAAGAGTGATACAAACTGTTTCCTCCAGAGCACAAGGTCAACTGTCCGTTGCGATGAAAGTTTACAAATTCAAAATCGGTCTGGAGTCGGTATGATTACGCCACGTTAATGTTCGTTAGCACAGTCATATCACATTCTTAACTTGGACGGAAATGAAATTTCTTACAACGTTGCACTATTCTTTCATATTTGTTGTCAGTGATTTAAAAGACATTTTTATTTCATTTAAAAAGGAAGATTTTATTTATTTATTTGTAGAAAACTTGAAAACCCTCACTGACTGATATAGGAATTCTTAAATTATTAATTTCATATTTTTTGCTCATAAAATTCAAATAGAAGAATTTAGCTCAAGCACTACCTATTATTATCCGATTTTATAATAAACACTCATAAATAGAAAAACATATCAGAAAATGACTATGAAATTTATAAATTTTACTACAAACCACCATATCAGGAATTTAACAATTTGATTTTCATGCACAGAAAAATTTTAAAGGAAAATTTACATTTCATCCTTCCTCAGTTTTCAAAATAAATATCGTTTAAAAATGCACGTTAAGATAATGAAAAAAAATATTACTATTGAAAATTGAAGATGATGTATAGATAAAAATTGTATATTTATTATTTAATTATTTTTTTAATTTAAAATTTGCTTCAGATATAAAATATATTTTAAGCATATTTTAAAATGGGAGTTTATACTATTGACATAACGTAGGTTAAAAGTATTTTGCCAGAATAATGCGATTAAAATTATAACAATGCATATTGCAATAACTTACTCATGAATGTGACAGATAATAATAAATCAGAGAATATTCTGATTTTATAAAATATTTTTTTCATTAAAATAATATATTTTTTGACTTTGCATCGATTTTTCACTAAATGTTTCGTTTATCAGAAAATTCCTTTTATTTAAATTTTATTTTTCATATTTAAAAGTTTAAAAAATAGTAGATGCCTTTTTAAAAGCGGTTACTCTCCATAATTTCACAAAAAATACATTTATAGCTCATGATATAAAATCTAATTAAGTATCCTCGATTTAAGCATTCTATTTTTGCATGATCTAATTTATTATTAGCATTTTTTTGCACGCTTTCGAGCTTTTGTCAAAATTATGAACCATTCATGAAATGTAATATTAATTTTTTTTCTCTGAAACAAGATCACATCACACAACAAAAAATCTCGGATTGAAATAGAGGTACTTGCACATCCTTATGTATATCTTAACATATACATCACCCACCAAACTTTTATCTGAACTGCTAACCTAATGAATAAAATTCGAAAAAGAAAGAGTCCATTTTCAACACGCAGCGATGAATTTGTGGTGTCGAGGGCTTAAAATAATGATACACGTTCGAATGATTCTTTCAATCATTTTCATTCCCCATTCTAAATTATTTCAGAGGAGGCGTTGTCCCCGCGTGGAGATTGTGGGGGGACATGATCCCCAAGAGGAACGAAATTCAATTCCCTACAATTTCCCCTGCCCTTCTGGCAGACGGTTCCAGTTGAAGAGCTTATCGCTTTAATCGCTGATTATTCACACCTTGGCGCAGGTTATCGCGCTGAGGATTTAAATAATGTCGATTGAAAAAGATTGGATTAAATCCCGGCTGCTAGTGGGTGTTTGTTGACACCTATTGGGACGGTCCCTGTCTTTAACTTTTCCAATGGAAGGGTCGTAAGGGTGATTACATTATCTGAAATCACCGTTCTGGCTGAATGATCGAAGAATTTAATTTTGTTTACTCTATTTGCAATCATGGAGATTTTGCTTATTACAGATAAAACCTGTTAAATATGTGATTATATATATATATATTCACATAACTTCCGATTATATTATGACAAATGCAGAATGATATAATTTTTACGCTTTATATTCACTTCCAAAATTAAGCTGACAGAAATGAATTTTCGGAAGACAATATGAATTGGATAGATTGCAATTTATTGCAGAAGTAGAAGGGAGTATATAAGAATCGGACGTAACAGCCAAAATCATTTGCATGTTTATTGATGCCAATTTCGTATGGATAGATATGAAAAAGGACAAATCGTGTAGGAAGCCAGGATCGTAAGAGATAACAAGTAAGCGCGAATAAAAAAATGTTTCGAACTTCAGTAAAATTTGTTTTCAGATAAATGTGCTTCTATTGCTTCTAGGAAATGAGAGATGGATTCAGAGCATTGGATTAATGTTGGATGTAATTAAAGCTGGACAATCAAATAAAGTTGTTGTTTGATCCTACAGTATTTTTCAATACCTCATTTCATGATCACGGTAGCAATTGAAGATTTTAGTCTTAGAATTCAAGATCCCTTCAGGAGAATCCCACGCAGAATACTGCTATATTGTTGTACTCAAACGTAATTGGAGAAAAGCCTTGATATGCGATGTTCATTGTTAAAAGTGGCATAATGCGATGTTCATTGTTCAAGCGGCATAACGTAAGATGATATCAGTAACTGTATTATGTAGATGTCTACAGTAATGAACTAAATATCTTAGAGTTACGAATTTGTGTTCTGGATAGAACACAAACTCGTAACTCTAAGATATGTCCATCAAACGGAAACCAGTATGTTAGTTTTAATTAAATTGTGCCATTATTATGTGGTACAACTTAATTAAAACTAATCTCGAATCTTTCAAATTAAAAAACATCTTGAATCTTCCAAAGTGAGACCTCTATTGTGTAACATTCATTATTGCAAAGACGTAACGTCAGATTATATCAGCCATTATTGTATGCAGATAGCTTCACAACAATGAGCTATATGTCCTGGTGTCACGATTTTGAGTTCTTTTATCGGTCCATCAAAATTGCCACTTATGTTAAATAGAATCCATCCAGCACACCAACACTATCCTCACAATATAACATTAACACGGAAAGATGCAAGACTAACGATGTTGTCAGTACGTCATTCCACGTCTTCAAATAAAGTGACAACATTAAAACCACACATTTGCCTCTGAATCCAAACAACTCAGTTTTCCAGGCAGAAGTACATGTCACACACCATGCATTAAATTGGATTAAAGAAGAGAACTCAACAATCACACATGTACACATAGACAGCTTTTTAAGCCTATATATTCTGGCCAAACATAAACAACGTAACAAATGCATGCAAAATACACAAGAGTTATCAAATGAATTATCAAGAGCTAATATTTTTAAATTTTACTGGGCTCCAGCACACACAAGACGTAACAGGTAATGTTGATCGGTGGCGATAGACGTAGATGGCGAATAAAAACTTCCTTATGTTAAAATTCTCAACACATATAACCAACAAAGTAGGCCTCAACTACTTGAGGATTATGGTGATTACACAAAAAATTAGCAGCTCTCACCATCTAAAGAAATAGGCACACCTCACCTTCTTGATGATTAGCTACACCAAGTAGTATCAATTTGGATATTCAACCTATACTAACCAAGGGAAATAAAGTGCCTATCTGACAAAGCATATAAGTCTCCACATAGTCTGAATCAGCCTCGTGACAACTATAAACTCTTTAGTACCACCATGGTTATGACAAAAGCTTAAACACGGTGACTAAAGGAGACTGAAATGCAGTGATCACAGCGAATAGTGCTCCACGAACTTTACTATAGTGTTGGTTCCATTATAGCGAATTTTTAGTGACTCTCATAACGGTGTCATTCATCTGGTAGTAAACCTGGCAAAAATCGAATTGGCTCATTAACATTTTCGTGCTTTTTTTTATAATTTTCAATATAGACTATTAAGACAAGAGTGTTTCGATTAACTTAATTTTTTATAGCGTGAGATAAAGTACCATTCTACTTCATTGTAAGAAACTGATAAAACGAATTCAATAATGGTTCCAACACTTGCTACAGGTTGAATTCCATAAAGGTCATTTAAAGTCAGTTCTTGTGCTGGAAAATATCTATGATGTTTGTGAATCGATGTGGTAAGATCGATATGTGACATACCATGAGATAAGGCCTCTTTGGGTATTAATATAACAAATATCAATAAAATATTACATGAGTATTGGGTCGTAAAAAAGATTTATTAACAAAGAACTCAGTATAATTTGACAAATGCTCCATAGAAGGCTCGTGTCGATTGTTGCAAGGAAATGTGGAAAAAATACGTTGAAATTGTGTGAAATGATGTGTATATCTTCTAAACCGATTAATTATCATGGATTTATGCATATGAGCACAAGACGAAATAGAAATAAACTGTATGGTCTTGCAAGACAAGTCAAATCCAATAAAAGTTGTTCGCAAAGAAGTGCATCGAAACAAATGCTTGCCTGTTTCATCGCCATTAACGATCATGTGGAAATGGCGACATTAGAGAAAGGTTGGACAGTCAATTTTGAAAGGGTACAATATTGCTTTCTTACCAGAAATTACCGGAGAAATTCATAAAAATCAAATATGGTAAAATATTTTATATTATGATAACGCCAGCTCTCACTCATTAGTTTAAACACAGAAATTTTTGACAGACTGAAACATGGAATTGATGAGTCATCCACTGTACAGCTGTGGATGACTCATCAATTTCATCAGCTGTGAATGACACTCGATAAGTTTTTACCAAATAACTTATCTTTTATTCCTGGACATCGAGCATAAATTAAGTGGTCAACAATTTTTAACCCTCGAAGAAGCGATTAATGCATTCAAAAAACTTGTTTTAGTTGTACCTCAATCGGAGAGGAAAAAGTTCCTTGAAAATTAGTTTAAGTGCATGAAATAATAAATTGATCTTCATGGAAAAGGTTTTGAAAAACAATAACACCTATTTCGATAAAAAAAATACTCATATTTTCATTATTAAGCCAGAAATATATAACAACCCTCGTGCATGGGTTTATGTATTAAAATTCCTAAACTATCTTTGTTTGGATAAAATATGTACTTATTATTAATAAATAAATAATTGTGATAGCTTATTTATTTTTAAAAAATAAGCAAAAACGAGTTATATGATCATTTAATAGGTACTTGAGAGAAACCGAAATTCAACTTTTAGTTTACTAAAACCCTTCTCTTCTATTAACAAGGCTCTTAAATTAAAATTGCTTGGAATTCCTTTTTATGTGCCAGGTACACTTATCGTAAAATCGAGCTTGCAACTCTGTCCTCTCAAAGCATATTTTGCAACTCTAATGTAATGGACAACTGTATTCTATTTTATCAAATGCAAGATCCGTTGAGAAAAAGGTTGCGACTTTGCAGAACTACATTTAAATCACCCCGGTGTCTCCGAGTAAAAGTCAATTTGATTGGCCGTGGAATGCGTTCTCAATTGAATGCGAAGCTCGCGATTCGTTGGAGTTATTTTCTCTCCCAAAATTCCTCCTTAATACTTTTCCTCTCTCGAAAATAATAAACGGCGTGCCGTTTTAGGGGAGAGCGAAGGACGCGGAGCCTCTTTTAAAATTGAACTGTGTTTTATTAGCTAGGATAATGATCATTACCGATTTTTGATTCCATTCAACCCATCTTTGAAAAATTTTGCATTCGTTGGGGGGTGGGCAAGAGGTGGCGAGAAAGGATTCAAAGAATGCGCCAGGGAGAAATGTTATTGAACATGGCCCTAATAATATTCTCTAATTATCTATTGGGTGCAATAATTTGCTTAGTCAGAAATAAAGATGGGATGGGGTTGAGTCTCTGAATGAAATGATGCAAGATTCAATCGCGTTCCTCATTCTGGGAGCGATTTCTTTATTGGAATCATTTTAATAATCATTTCGTACATTTTCAATTCAGAGAAATATTAAATTCAAGTAAGGTAATATGTTTAATTTGAAATAGCTAAGTTTATCTTTGTGAAAATAAGGGATTAAATGAAACTCATCAATTAGAAGCAAATGAATCCTTCTCCGTTTTTCTCTGATTCTGAATCAAATTTATCAACAACTATACTTCATATTAAAAACTTTCATACGCTCACTCATTATTCATGAACAACTTCATTTTCTCTATCTCATATAGTTACAACAGTTGATGAAATGACTTTATTCCATGCTAATAATATCAAAAATAAATAAATATAGAACGATGCACTTATTATTGAAATACTATTTTGAATTAATTAAATATTTAAATATTAATATTTTTTGTGTTCAAATAGCTTATGGCTTTTTCAATAGTTTTAAATTTTTGTCTGCAGTTATTGTATGTTAAAAAGCATACGTCTAATTTTTTCAAATATTCTTAATATTATTTGTACTTATGTCCACAAAATTTTTAATGAATCAGTATTTGAATAAGATTAACGGGGTGTAATTATTTTCGTAAATGCTTTTCCATGTCCTTGATGTGATCATTCTGACTGGCTTAAATTGCTTTGCCACAAACATGCTGCTTACCTGCTTTCTTTCGGTACACCAAGAGCAGAAAAACTCGATCTTTGCTTGTAAACTTTTTTACATCCTTTTTTACAATGAGCTGCTATTCTATTGAATTAAAACAATTGATTTAAATCAACGGATGAAATTAGAAAGATATATATAATTCATAATGATTATGCTAACTCTTAAAAACTGAAATATGCGTCAAAAAATGACAGATAACATGAAATAATGAATTGAATCGAAAACTTTCTAGCTTTGAGCTACGGTAACAGTCATTATTAATTTAGGTGTATGGAACAAAGGACATCTACACAAAATGCAATTTAAATATAAGACAGTAAATTACGAATATAATATAAATATTATTAATAACATTCTACAAGACGCTTCTTTTTAATGTAGAATTGAATTGAGAATTTTGTATATAAAGAAACTGATTTCACAATGAATATCATCCGGGGAAACAGCAAAATATTGTGGCTTGATATTAATTTAGAAACAAAATAATTTATTACTCCATCACCGGGAAGCAATAATCTGCACTTGTATAAGGAAATGAATTTTTGAAATTTTTTTATAGCTTTAATGTAAAAAAAGTGGTTATTTGTAATTTAAAATTTCTGAAAGAAGTGACTTTTCGTAATTCAGAAACTGGTTGAATGAAAAAGGTACAAAATATTTGCTCAAAATTTTTAAAAATAATGAATGGTTTCTTTTAGAAGTGGTGTGAATTGATATGTTTATGATAAAACTTATCGAAAATTTATTAAATTATTTACAGTAATTTTCTATAACAATCCAATTTTTACCTTGAAAACATGCAGCATGAGGGGAATATTAATCATTGTTGCTTGATAAAATTGCTATCTTTGAAATATATACATATTATACATATATCTATATATGTATATCTATATCTATCTATCTATCTATCTATCTATCTATCTATCTATCTATCTATCTATCTATCTATCTATCTATCTATCTATCTATCTATCTATCTATCTATCTATCTATCTATATATATATATATATATATATATATATATATATATATATATATATATATATATATATATATATATATATTCTAAAATTAATTTTGATTTAATCACGTATTGATCATAATTAATCACGAATTAAATGAATTTTTAACCAATATGAGAAAGATGAATTGTTTTTATTTCTAGAATTAAAATAATGATGTATTAATATTTACTGGTACACAATTTCGCGCGTTCATTAGAAAACTATTAAATGTAGATTTTCAACATTTCTATGTACTTATTTTTCCTTTTACTACAATCACGCATGTTACATTTTTAAGCATTATTTTAACTTAATAACTTTCTTTTCGTATTTTATAATTTTTTGTGTTATTTTTGTTCATTCCGTAAAATAGTTTTTCATGATAGAGGAAACGTTGCGAACAAAATTTATTGATATATCACAATAAAGTTAAAAAAACGTATAAGAAATCGCATTCCGTATTTTCTCTCCATAAGAGTTCTCAATTTCACTAGTAAACTTCAGATAAAAACATACAACTAACAACTATTTATTTTTGCAGTTAAAAACATCCTATATTATAACATTTTTCCTTTTTTAATCTGATTTGGAAAATACTGATAGTTCAAATCCTTTTTATATATAAATTTTTATTTCACTGATTTTACTTATAAACAATATACGAATACGATTTCATTTTGATATCATTATAAGGATCATTATAAGTGTTATATATTGCATATTATTTATAAAGGATATTTTCCTTCAAATTTACCTTAGAAAAAATCAAAACTTTTTTTCAATTAAATTCAGTTTTTTTCAACAAAAAAACAAGCTGCTAAAAGCATCATAAATTAATTTAACTCTTTAATTTGATCTGCGAAAATATAGAAAGTTCGAAACTTTATTTACATATAATTTTTTTGTTTTTATTTGACTTGAGTGGGAACTCAAATGTAAAGAAAAAATTCATAAGGAAAATTTAAAATTTTTTTTCGTAAAATTTTACAAAAAAATTTCAAAGTTTATTTTGTTATTTTAGATTATATTTCTGATAGATTTTTAGATTTAAACATTAAAAATCTCATTTAATCTCATTTGTATAAATGTAACTTTCCAAATTCATCATGAGTTTGGAAAATGTTATTTCCAAATTCGTATAATGTACAGCTTTTTATGAATAGTTGCTTTCAATAAATTTAGAGAAGTAAGAAATTTAGAACGTTAAAATTTATGTCTAACTGCCAAGTTTTATATTTAAGATAATCAAGTAAAAGTGCGTGTTTAATAAAAACCATTAATATTAAGCTTCATAACTTAGCTAAAAAGTAAACAAATGACAATGAATAAAAACAAAACATAATTTCAATTTCAATGTAAGTAGTTGTTTTTAAATAAAAAATAATTTCAATATCAATGTAAGTAATTGTTTTTCTTACATTCAAAAAATGATTGACTAAAGAAATTTTAATATAATATTTTTTTAATGTAAGAAATTTATTCCAATTAGTGCTTTGATTTTGAAATTTAATATTATTTTATTCAATAACAAATCCTTGCTTTAAGTTTATTTTCAGGATAAATAAAAAAAAATCTTCATTGTTTGAATTAAACATAACATCAACTGAAAACAAAAATACCTACTTCAATAAAGTGAATACATTATAATGCCATATAATTCCCTGAAAATAAGGAACACATTTGAAAATCAATTACTTGAAATGTCAAGGGAGTCATTATGTTTTCCAAATTTCGTTGCTGTTGTTTTTTTATTCGCATACCTTGACCCCACAGTTCAAGACATTACGCTGGCTTAAGCTAATTTCAATTTGTGTATCGCCCATTTCTAATTTTTTGCCATTAGATATAATGATACACTTGGTTTCAGTATAAATAGGTGGGCTGATTCACGACAAGCATTTAGTTTTTTAGGTTGCTTAGGAAAATTATCAACTTCCGCATTGTTCATTACTGTCGTCAAATTCTCTCAGAGCATTAATTATCTAGGAAAATCTTCTATTGTTGGGTGATTTATATATGTATATATAGTTTAAGAACTTCGATGGCAATCATAGAAAAGTTTTTTAAGCAGTTCAGAATTGTTATTGAACGCATAGTTTATTATGAAATTTATTTTTTAGGTGTATTTTCCTATGTGTATTTCTGGTTTAATAAATTTGCAACAATCGGCATGGTGAAATATATATTAAAGAAAATATTAAAAAAAATCGATGCATTTGTTGTATTTTCGGATAAAAAATGTCTTAGTTTTAGAGATCCCTCGCTGGTTAGAAATAAAAGTAAATAAATCAAGTAATACATTAATTCATTTAAAGAAAATACATCCTATTTTAAACATGTATACTAAGGAATTTTCATTTGTAATATTTTTGAAATGAATGGGAGAACTAAAAGAAATACTATTTTTAAAAATCTAAATTGGGAATTAGTATTCTAATTCAAGAATATTTACATCTATTTTTATTCTCGATAATTGTTCCACTCTATTTTATAATTCAATTATCGTAGAACAATCATTGAGATTAAAAATCGATAAATAAAAATCGATAAAATAAAATAGATCGAAATTGTAATTAAATATATGTTGTTGTACAAGGATATGTTATTGCAATAAACATATTATATATTCCAATAATCTAATATCAGTAACATTATTTGTTAAATTTACCATTCAAAATTTATCTACAAAAAAGACAAAGAAATATTTTATAATTTATCAGATTATATGAGATTTCTATGTATCAAGATCTGCACAATCTGCACAAGATCTGCACAAGAAAAATATGTACCATATTTTTCTTTAAAAAATGTATATTTTAAAATTTACTTTAATATTTTAAGCTTTATTAAGTATTTAAACTTCTTTGTTAATATGTTCAATAACTTATTTCTTATTAAAAGTCATCGTTGTTCATTCTCTAACTAGCTATTACATTAAATGGATTGCACCGAGCTACATTTTAATAATATTCTTCTAATAACGAGACAAAATATGAAGAAAAATAAAACTTTTCAATAGATTGTAACTCTTTTTTCTACATTTTTATATACAGAACTCTTTAATTATACTTTAAAACTCATTCATTGGTAGAATTGGAAATAAAATCAATGTTTACTATTGAAATCAAAACGCAATTATAACTCCAGCAAATAACTTCTTTTTCTTCGATCCAGTATAATGGATGTGTGTGCCTGAGAATAATCTTTTTCTGTACTCAGTTAAATGCCCTCAACATCTTCATTTCACTTCAAGCTCGATAAAGATGGCAGACGAACAAATCATTTTTTTCCCTGACAAACAGCTTAAAGAAACAGAAAAACTATAAAAAAAATATAAATATAGATATAATACTTTGCCTTCGTTATAGTTTTTGGATCAGCATTAATAGCGAAGAGAAAAGTTTCTTTTTAATTTTACGTTTCTCGGGGAAAAAAGCAAAAAAGAAAACGATAAAATAATAATAAAAAAGCGAAAGAAAACCTCTTTTCGTAATTCGTCGAGTAAAATAAATCAAGAAAGTAATAAAAAAAATCTCTCTTTAAGAAACACACAAATATCGAAAGTCGGAGATGCATAATTATCTTAATGACTTTGCCATGCTAAAGAAAGCGTTTTTATGCTTTTGGCAAGCTTGAAGCTGCTACCTAGTCAGTTTCGAATCCCTCCTTACTCCCGCCCCCGCACCATCTTGTGTGTCCCCCTTTTACTTCTGTTATTGTAGGCTTGTTCCTAATGATGGACACACTTCCGATATTTAGGGAGGAAATATAATGAAAAGAAAAAGGAAAGAAAGATTAAAAAAACGAAAGTCGGATTTTTCTGGAAGTTATTGGATAAATTATGATGAATTTTTATTGATGATTTTAGAAGGAAATGTATGGTAACCGTGTTGTCCCTTCTTGTAGTTCACTCTTCCCCGATTGCTGTTTTATTTCTTCTTTTGAAACTTTAGGGTGGAAAATATTTTGTGCTTGTTTTCTTAAATATGCAGAAAGTATTTATGGTTTTTATAAACTGAAATAACATATCTAAGTGCTTAAGAAAGATTGGATGAAATTATGCCGTTACATCTAACAGCAAATAATAGATGTGTCATTTCTACTTAGTATAATTAGTTGATTTATATTCATTTCTTAAATACCATTTCTGAAAAATATGTTTTGCTAATATGTTTATATATTCAATCAATAAACAAACAAAAAAAAACATTTAATAGACAAGTTTTGACATAAATTAATGCTCTTACTTAATTTTTAAATTTATTTTCTCTTCCATGTACTGGATATTTTACCTAACCTATTTCCACATTAAAACCTAAACCTATTTCCACAATATCATCAGTGTCTAAGCATATTTTATTACATTATGAAACTCTGATCTGAAAATAATTACCATAGTATTATCTGTGCTTGATAATTTTTTAAAACCAACTAATTCAGATGAATTTTTATGTATAAGCAATGAACTTTTGTAATTGGTATTCAAAAGTTTAAATTGATTCATCTCAAAACAAAATTTTTAGAATTTATTATTTTTTCTTGAATAGCTTCGATGTGTAATACGAACACACAGTGAAATATTTATTTCAAATTTTCAGAAAGATAATTTGGATGCCAGTTCTTGTAATATAAAAATGCTAAGGATTCTAAATTTGCTTGTGAAAAATCCAAATTTATTTCGTGTTAAACCAACTAAAGATAAATATTGCATAGGTATCAAACTTCAGCAATCAAGTCTTGCTTTCTGAAACTTTCTTAATGTTTAGAGTAATTCTAAACATGAAAGCCTATTCTAAAACTTTATTTTTGAGAAAGAGTAAGGTCCTTAAGGACATTATACATCCATTCATACACTTAAAAGTGCAAAGAAAAGTTAATTTTGGATTAGTTTGACACACACGTAAGCAGCACATGACATGTAAATAGACGTTGTTTTTATGCACCACAAAATTAAATATAGCAATTTCGTTTGAAGAAAAATTCCACTAAAGTTGCGATTTAAAGGACAAAACACTTAGGTATAAGTATGATATACCCTCCCGCAACAAATTTCTCGCCATATTTAGCATTCTTTGTTTTGATTATAATGTTGCCAATTTGAGTTTTTGTTGCTTTTTGGATTTTTTTGTTGCCAGATTTGTTTTTTTTCTTCGCGTTTTACTTGATTTTTGCTTCATATGTATCATTTTTTTAGAGTGGCAACAACGTTTGAATTTTTTGTTCAACATTTCAATTGTGCTAACTTTCGGAAATTTCCCGTTCCATAAGCATGCGTTCAGCTTGGCTATGAGAAAGTCGTAAAGTCGCCAATTGGGAGGATATATCCTACTAGTTCCAAACACTTAGAACTAAAATATTTGAAAATATAGAAACTACTCATAAGGACTTGTTACACTATTAAACCCATTATATAAAAGTCTTTTTCTTAAAATAGTTGTTCACAAAACATTACTTAATTTTTAAAATATATAAAGATAGATGTGTATTTTCAAACATTTCATGAATAACTCTTAATTTGTAGCATTTAAAAAGCATGAAAAATAGAATATTAAAGATCACAAACAAAACATAAAAATAACATTACTTTTTAAAATACCCACAGTATTGAAAAATTAATTATTCAATCGAAGCTAAGTTTGAAGTAATTGTTTTATGTTAGAAAATCTAATTTATCACATCATGTTCATTTTCCTTTATGATAATATATCCCCAGTAATTTTAATGCACTCTGAAGACATTAATTTAACTTGAAATATAACAGAATGCTCTAATTTAAATGCAGCACGACAACGTGAGAAACTGTTGCAAAGTGACTCGTGACACGTGAGCAAGATGCGTCACGCAAGTCTTAAATTAATGCTCAGACGACGAAAAATTAAGTTTAGATGCACCTCTGACTTCCTCTTCGTATACATCGGATATAATATGTGCAGCAGTATGGCAACCACGCACTCTAAGAGTGCTAGAACAGATGAGCAGGAACTTGAAAAGTTATTGTATTTAAAGTATTTACGACATAGATAAAAAATTACGAATATATAAGGGATTAAGTAAAAACATTTTTCCTGATTTCAAAGTTTATCATTATTGTCTACTTATATATAATATATGATTTATATATTTCAGATTTTTATCATGAAAAATTATAATATTATTGATATCTGTAAATAAATTTCAACCAAAATATTTGTATTTAAGTGAAATAAAATAAATAAATATTGAAAGAGATAGTTATATATGTACTGTTACAGTTTCATTCGGAACAAAATTCAGTAGTTAAAAGGATAGTATTTTACATAAATGATTGCTTGAAAAATTACTCTTATCAAATATATATCCAGTGATATCCAATATATCAATATCCAATGTGTTCGATTTTGATTGTATTCGAACACATATTGGATAAATCATTAATATATCATTAAATGCATACATATATATGATGCCAAGGATGTAACTAAAAATGGTAAAACTGAAAACAAAAGCAATCATATAATTTATAAAATCTGACCCTAAGACAAGGTTAAAAATTGTTCGGTAATTTGTCCTAACAGATATAAAATGAATGAAAAGTGAAAATATTTAAAAATATTTGTCGACTAATAAATAAAAAATGGAAAAAAAATATTTTTATCGATTATTTTATTTTTTGAATTGTTGAATAAATCAGTGATTTTAATTTAAGGTTATCAATAATTTAAATCAGATAATCATTATGTTTGCAAGATGTGCTTTTAGCTCTGTTTCAAGAGCTCCATGAATGAAAAATTAGTTGTATACAAAGTAGGATATAGACTCTATTTTACTCTTGAATAATAAAAAGCAAATACACTCTTCATAATAAAAACTGTAAAGTAAAAAAAATAAATAAAAAAAGTCAATGACAACCCTACAAAGAAGGTCACGTGTTGTCTGAGTGCGTGAGATTTCCAAATGCGTAAAAGTAGACCATCCCCGAAAATGCATTAGATTGCATTAAAATGGCGTCTCCTGTTGCTGCAGGTACAAAGAACCGTCCGTCCTCTTCACTTTGGAACGAAAAAAAAAAAAAAAGAAATCCATTAGTGAAAAGAATTGGGAAAAAGCAAAGGAAATTTTATCTGGAATATCCCGATTTTTAGAAAATAATGGCGCAAACTAGTCTTCTAGTCTACTCTACTTAATAATATTTGTTAAAAAGAAAATTTAACTTCTCATTAATCTTCGATTATTTTACAGTTAATCATTTTCTAGTTTTGTTTCCGTAATGAGTGCTGCGATGACGTCAGATGTATTTCTTTGATTTTTCAATTTAGGACCTGAATAATTTCTCATTTTTGCAATCAAATAATTGGAGAATCTTCGGAAGAGCAATTAATAGTAATGATGGCGATCATTTTAAAGCAAATTATGTTGCAATGTTTTTTCTTCCGTTTAAAATTGATATTTCATATTGCTGTTATTGCGTGGAAAATGAAAGGACTGAAATGTAAAAATGATATGCAATAAATAATTACCAATTTTATAATCGAAAGAAGTTTTTTTGCTATGGTAAGTTGATGAGAGATATTCTTTTCATTTAAAGGAAAATATTAGCATTAATCTCTACAATCAATAAATATTACTAAGACTTACGATACCTTGATTTTTTTTTTTAATAATGGCAAAATATTTTTAAATCATTGCAAATAAATAGAAATTTTAGAGAAAAATTAAAAACGTAATAAAAAATTATAAATTACCCCAAAAAATGAAACCATAACGCAAAATTACAAACTAAGAGACTGATAACTTATACGGAGAGTTGGCCAATAATCACTGACTTTTGAATTGAAGATAATTTCCTTTTCTGTATGATTCGGATGTCGTAAATAAAGATTTCTTTAAATAAAAATATTGTTTGAGATCTGTGTATAAACTATATAAATGTCAACGAGCAATATATATATATATATATATATATATATATATATATGTATGTGTGTGTGTGTGTGTGTGTGTGTGTGTGTATATATGTGTGTGTGTAGTGTGTGTGATGTATAATTGAAAATAAAGTAGAAATTTCAATTATAATTTCCTTTAATCTTTGTTTAGTACGTCAATTGGCTAATAATAGAATTAACTTTTTCGCAAGTATTTTGACGCACAAGTTTTCGCACATCTGTGTTTTACTAGCAGAGTGATCATTTGTTTTTATTTTCATCACTATTAAAAATAGAAGAAATCACAAAAAAAGCAATATTTACTTTTGTAATCAAAATAGGATTGAATTTGAAACTCTTTCTAAAATGGCTTCCTTTTAAAATTTTGGATACAATTATTAATTTATATTTTACTTAATATTCACTGTCTCAATTCGATTCAGATAATTTTTTTAAAAAAATGTCACATTTGTCAGGAAGGAATTTATGATCGTATATACAATAATGAGCTTATGAATCATTGGTCTTTTTATCGCCATTTTAATTAAGAATTTTAAATGTTTTTTAAATTTATTATTAATTCCCCATATTTTTTACGATATATGCTTGATTAAATATCCATTTATACTATGCAAAATAACGAAAAAATATGGCTCGGGAATTGACTTTGTGTTAATTAAAATTTCTATTCACAAATTTTCAGTTTTAAGGCTCGGAGGATTTTTAATAAATCGTGTATCAATCATGAAAACTGTAAATTTTTAACATGCAATATTTTTTTCTTCTTTAGATTTATAAAGAATGGAAAAACACACACAATGTGAATTTCAATTATTAATTATTTCTCACTTCTAATTAGACCAAATCATATTAATCGATTCAATTTAAATATAACATATGCAATACATTTTTTTGCGAACGGCGGGCACTTGGGTGACGAACCCTATGCCACAACAAGGCCAGAATATGCTACTCATTAGTCGTTACTCAGCGGGCACCTGTGAACCAAGTCACGGAGGCGAGTAGCGTTACCCGCGCCATACGATCACAAACCTGTTTTATAGGGTGGGCCGCATTCATACATCATCACAGAAGAAAGGGCAGAGAAAACAGAGAAGGAAATTAACATCCATGCCCGAACCGGGATTCGAACCAGGGACCCGCCACTCAGGAGTCAGGAACGCTAACCACTCAGTCATCGGGCGGCTATGCAATAATTTATATTTATGTATAATAATAGAAATCGATTTTATTAAGTAATTTGCATCCTAAAATAGAGTTAGTTGGTTGGGTTTTATGGCGCAAGGTCTTAAAATAGGGAATACGCGTGTCAGACATTCACAAGGATTTTCAAGGAACAAATAATAGGGAAATTTTCTGATCGCTGTTTTTATTCAAAATTGATTTTCAAATTTATTATCAAAAAACTAATTTCTAGCTACTGTATTTAAGTTTTACTCGTCATCGTGAGAATAATTTTACATCGTGAGAATAATATGCGTACATTTAAAGCTTGATAGAAACACATTGCAGATTTTTATTTAATTCTCTTTTTAAAATTGCTTTCTTTTAATTTAAAATTATGTATGTATATATGACCATAATCTCCAGACTTTTAGCCGAGGACTGTAGAAGCAAGCAAATGAAGAATCGTCTGCTTCTTGAGTGTTTATTTAGATTGTTCTGTGGCATCACTTGTATCAACAAAATATATGATTTATATCTTCTCATTCAAAAAATTAAAAATGAATAAAATAATATATTGTTGGATACTTCGATAGAGAATATGAAGTAATCAAATAAAAGATCAAATTTTGAGATTTTTTCGCAGTTTTCTATAACAAATTAAAATTTAGCAATAATAAATTAAACTGTATAATATGTTATTAAACTAAACATTATTTTTTAGATTCGGAAGGTTTTATATTAACTATCATGACTTTTGTTCTTCAATGAAATGACGAGAAATTTTTTATTTATTAAATATGAAATGATAAGAAGTCTATTGATACAAAGCATATTCTATGAGATATATATAATAAGTATTCATAAACTGAGTTTTCAGAATTTTTCTATTAATGTCGATAAGAAAAATGTAGTTAACTTATATTCTAAAATAACTAAAATCGTATTACTAAAAAGAAACATTTTTCTCACGTTTTGCGAAAATCAGAAGTTTCTGGAATTGTGTTTTAACTGCAAATACCGATAATCATAATTTATGAGCAAAGTTAGGTGGAATTATTCTATTTTAGCCTAAAAAATAAATTGTTAAAATGAATTTAAGAAGGGTATTTATTTCAGAGTAAATGTATGGAATAGTTCGAGGAAACCATGTTAAAAAATCTGCATAATATGTATGACTTAGCTTAAAAACATTTTTTCTAATATAAATTAAAATTTAAAAACATAAGTTCACATAAATTTCAAGGTTTTCTAAAGAATGAAATTAGTTATTATATCTATTATATAGATCGACTGATTTTTAATATTTTTGAATTTTTCGTGCAATTTATTTATTAGTATATTTGATTTAAACCCTCTCACACACAATGAGAGCTTCATTATAAGGTGCCATCTTATAATGAAGTTGGAAATCTTAGTAGCCGGGCATTATACGACAAATATTTAGATTTAATATAAATATATTTTTCGAAATCACACAAATAGAGCTGTAAAGAAATTTTTACAGCTCTGTAAATCCATATTTTCATTAGGAAAATATTTTTCAATAGAATTTTATTGTTATTATTATGCAAGAAAGCACATTTTATAAAATTTACAATTATTTTTCAAAAATTTTTCATAAATTTTTTTAAATACAATGAATTCTAAAAATTTATTTGTGCAGTAATTTTTTTTTAAATAACATCTCTTTATTTACGTGAAAACGTAGGTTATGGAATAATTTTAAGCATCAAAAATGTTATTATATATAAAATCATTTACTTAAGAAATGATTTGACTTATAATTTTTATAAAATGTTTTTATATAGATTTATATGAAATTAATTAAAATGAAATGTACTTTAAAATATATTCAATAAGAAATTTCTTATATGTAAAATAAAAATTATAATTTTTATTATTTATAAAGAATTGTATATAATTTCGGCAATCAAAATAATAGGAAAATGATTTTCGTTTTCAGTATATTTTTAATATTCTGTAAGAATTTGTAAATCCTTACATAACAGGATAAATTAAGTCCTTGCAGAATATTAATTTATACCGCATGTTTAATTCTATGACAATCATGACATATTTGTCATCCATATAGAATATATTTCCATGATGGCTTAACTGAAAATATCATACTGTACTAACTTATGTATCATAAATTCATCCATAACTTGGTTCATATTTTCACAAAATTACTTTTATACTATAATGCATTTACATTACATTGCATCTGTATGAAAATTTACGTATGTATAATACTATTGAGTCATTTACAATGCAATATATATGAGCGTTTTCACATATAAATGCAGTGTACGGGGATAAGGAAAAATGAAACTAAATTGAGCATTCATAATAAATATATTTGTGAAGCAAATGATTCTCAAGAAAAAAAAAATAGCAAAATATTATTTGAAAAATTAATAGTAATGTTGGATCATTTTCCTAACCCAAATATTATAATTATTTGAATAGATTTGAATAAAAAGGCTATTTCTTAAATTAGGATTGTTTTGGGTGTCCAAAATATGTATGAGTACCAATATCTGTTGGATAGCCACCAAAAGTCTTCACGAAAGAATTTGTGTTTACATCCATTTGTAAGCATTTATAAAGTTTCGGTCAGTTGAAAATTCCTCCATCTAAGAAATACCCTTTATAACGCATTTTCTTAATACAAAAGATGTGAATGGGGCTGAATTTATCAGCAGATCTGAGAATTAAATCAACGAATCATTATCAGAAAAGAAATAACACGTTAAAATATGTTTGTGTGTGGATTAGAACATTAAAAAATGACTGCATGAATCTGCTTAGTGACTATAAAGCGGGTGGTTTTCTACAACTATTGAAAAGTTCGAGAGGGAGAGGTTTCTTTGCGATTTCATGGTTATTTAATGAGTTTTCAGAAATTTCAAAAAAACTGCTATGGAATTATAGGAGAGCTTTTAAATTATTGTATATATGTTCACGCTGTTTGTCGAAAATGTTGATTCAAGTATATGAAACCAAAATATATGTTAATGTGATAACTTTTTTGAGAATAACAACTATTTAAAGATCTTTCATTTAAGGCAAATTTAATGTAAAATTATCTCATATATGAAACTTGAGTGATTTTTGGTACTTCGGAATCAAAACTATATATTCAATGAAATAACAATAATCAATGCCACTCTAATGAGAGAAGTTCAAAGAAACAATTTTCGCTTAGATATTTATGACATCTATATAAGTTGAAGTACGAAGAGTAAATATTTTATGATCATATTTCATTTTGATTGTAAACACACTAATACATATGCTTTGGCAATAATTCTTTTTGGAATAAAAGTTCCGATTTTATGATGTATTTATATTCTTTGAACATTTTAAATATTTTACATTATTAGATGTTGGAAAACCAAGTGATTCTTGATTTTTAAAGTTCAAATAGGGCATTTCTACCTCGATATCAAAAAGAAATTTTATATTCATTGCTGATGAGTTATCAGTAAAGGAGTCTGCAATTTTAAAAGTTCCTGATTTAAAAAATAATAATCTTGAACAATGAAAAATATAAAGATAAATTGGCTCAACAATCAGTAGAAAATTTTACTGAGCAGAATTAGTGTTAGTGCTAAGCCAAACGAGAACAAGCCGAGTTTGAACATTTAAGAAATTAGACCATGTATCTAAGTTTATAAAGTTGAAACAAGTTAAGAAGGAACAAGCATTTACATTGTAAATTAAGAAATTAGAGATCTCTGTTAATCTTCAAATGCAGTTCCAAAAAATAGTGCTGACTTACTTAGTTTGGTAGTCCTAACTGTGAAGATTTTCAGGTTATAATGAGGATATTTTTTTCTTTCGTTCATTTTGAAAAAAAATATGAAAAGAATATAAATTCTAAGTGAATTGAAAATGGTATGTTTAATAAACCAGTCACCAAGTGAAATTGTTCAAACTATCATGAGGGAAACAAAAGAACAATCAGAAAAGTATGTTCATCCCAAATCATTTCCTTAAGCAATTTGAATTAAATTCTAGAAAATTTAGATAATTATTTTTACTCTCGCAAAAACACTGTCTGAAGGTCATGGCGAGAATATTGCTCTAACTCGCCTAACATTCTTTAATGGATAGAGTACCGGTTTGAAATAACTAGTTTCGAAAATCTAAAAGCCTCGATTATCAAAAAAATCAAAATGAAAGCAACTACGCCGCTAGAAATATGCGAGCAATATTTGGATCAGAGGTTCCATATAACTTCTCCTTATTAATCAGCTGAAAACTTAGAGGAGTTTATTGAGCTTTATGACAACGCGAAGTGAAATGCCTACGGCATAAGGCTGCATAGTTATTGTGATCTTAAAAATATTCAAAAATTATTCATTATAGTAAGCCATTTGATGATAGATCTTGTAACAGCAAATTGTTAAATGATAGAAATATTACTAAAAGCAGGCTAACAGATGAAAATCGAAATACGAGTCATCATAATATTTCTTTTATTGTTATGATTGTCCAACTTGACCAAGATTGTGTGAGATTGTGAATGTCCAAAGTTTTGGACTGGTTTCAGAACAGCAATGGTAAAAAGATTGTCCAAAGAAAAATGATTTACCATTAGTCAGTACAATTTCTTTACTAAATCCATCAATAATACAATGAACAATTTTATCATACAAGGAATAATTGCGAGTGTACTTATAGATACCACTGCTGATACTTCCATATAAATATAGTTTAGCATAAAAATTAATAGAGGACATTATCACTACCCGGAGAAATGTACGTATAACATAGTCATTTGGAATTATTTTACTCAATGTGACACTATACACAAAGTAAATTAGCATGAAACTCTGTTTTATGTAAGTATTGATGATACTTTTGAGAACTCATATGTTATGACAACGATACCACAGATACTTTCGAGATAATAATAGGATAAAAAGAAGATCCAAGCTGATTCCTGTTTAAGAAACAGACTTATTGCATGAATGTTTATGCGCAGGAAATGGAGATGATCAGAGCAATTTACAGGAACTCATTAAAAACAAGCACAATTTAAAGAAGAATTTGTTTATTTCTGACTAAACATTCAATAATTCAGGCAACTTAAATAATTCAGAGAGAATAATCCCCATAGAAGTCCAATGCCAAACGTAATTTCAGTTACTAATACTGATGATTAAAATTTCACTCTTATAAAAAATTATAATCCAAAAAATCACCGAAGCTCGTTAGCAAAATGATTTACTCCGTAAAAGATAATTTGATTTTGTCAAAAGAAAGGGTGAAATGGAATTATGATAGTTATATCGTTGTAATCGATACAAGTGCAATATAAATGACGTTGTTATTATAAAAAGACTACCTCGACCAACTACATTATTTAACACTCAGGTCCAAGTAAATTACATCGGTTTTTAACACTCTTCAAAATAATACCCTCTGACTGATTACTAAATTAATGATTTATGCACATTTAGACCAGGAAGAAGACTGCATAATTATACGATTTTATCTCAAGTTCTTAGAGTGAAACTTTTTTCATTTAAACATTGATAAAAATTTGAGGTTTTTATTTTGATTTGTCTAATGTTGATGGTTGTGTTACTGAAAACAAGGACATAGCTTATGAAGTAACCATAAACGCTAGAAACATATATTAATAAAATCATAATTATCAAAATAGTGAAGTCAGGATAATAGAAAATTGAAATGGTTATGAGTTCTTTTATCTTTTCTGAAAGAATTATTAACTGTATTGTGTGGGAATGAAATCGTTCCTGAAGTCAATGATTGTAATCAATGAATAATTTAATGTATTAATTGGTAACTTTAGTTTTCAGCATGAAATTTTGATTTTAAGTTGTTTTTCTGTTTCTTGAGGATGTTTCCCCCGAGGTGGCTCAATAAATTAAGAAACCTGTTAGGAAACTTTAATTAAATCATGCAAGAAAAATTCGAGATGAGAGAATTAACATTATGAAAGTAAGATTTTTTTAAATTCAAGATTAAGCAGCCATAATATGATTAGTCTTTCCCAAGATATCATTACATCATTTGGCTGGAAACAATTTAATCACTCTTTGTACAATTCTGATTTAAGTCCTATTGACTGCCAACGGTTTATACATTACTGAAAAGTAACAAGTAGATTTCTTAGGAAAATAAAAATAAAATAACTGTTTGGAAATTAAAAGCTTGTGCATATTTATTCAAATGTCTTCAATAGATAGGGAATTATCGAATACATATTCCTCTTACGATATATTTCTCAATTAATTTAAGTTTCTACGAAATAATAATAAACAACATTAATTTGGAAATTCTATTTATTTGATCAAAAAATGTCTAATAAATGTCCAAGAAGTTCATTGAAGCAAAAGAAATTTTTATGACCTATTTAAATTTATGTTAGAATTTTGTTTTGGAAATAATTCTGCTTAATATGACTTAAATGCAAGCTAAATATTTACATCAGAAAGATAATTTTTTGCTTCACCTCTTTCGGATTAAATTTCTAAATCCAATTACCGAAGTTAATTGGAATTAGATTTGGCTAAAATGGCTAATTGACTTGCTATGTCAAATTCATTTAATAACATTGACTTATTTTTCATTAAAGTGTGAATTTTAATATGTTCAAATGAAATAATAATATGCCTAAAGTTCTTAATAAAATAAAAATTCTTCGGATATTTCGAAGTATGTCTTATTGAAAAATTTTAATGAAGTGAGATTACTTATGATTAGTACTTTAAGTAAACAAAATTTAGAAATGTGTTAATCATTTAATTTATTTCTATCTAAGAGTATAAATATTATACATTTTTTTTCAAAAAACTAAAAAACTAAAAAAAATTTTTTTTGAAAGTTTATACATTTTATTTTAAGAATCAGAATAATATTTTCTTCTGATTTTTTATTTTGTGTTTTTTAGATAGTTATAAAATTCGTTGACTTATGATTTGCTGTGGGGTTATATAAGAATATTTATAAAAATCCAGCGAAGTTAGCTATTTCTAATTTTTTATTAGTATTAATTCATAGAATTTATTAGTATTAATCCTTGAGCAGGCTGAAAAATAGGTATCTTGAAAAAACTAGATTTAATTTCTAGAATATTCAGAAATTCAAGCAGTTTGATTTAAAGCGTAACATTTATCTAACCCTATTTTTGTGAAAACTAATGGTAAAAAAAATCCCAATACCTTATACAAGAGATAAGTTATTAAGAGATTCAAGAAAAAAGGGCAAAATACATGTTTAGATCTATTACCACAAACTAAGAAACTTTATTTGATTCAAGAATTCAGCATGAATTTCTCTAATGAGCAATTCATTATTCCATATTTCCCTGAGTAATAAAGTTGGCTACTGGAAGCAAAAAATGCAATATAAGAAGAATGAGCGAAGCTTCTATAGTTTTTGGCAAATGGACTTTTTAAAATTCTTCATGTTTATTTTCAACGATGTTCTTTTTTCCCCATACTATGTTTATGCATATATATACTGTCATACTATTAAGTATGACAGTATATATATGCATAAGTAAAATCATTTAATTATTAAATGATGTCAAATTACTTTTTGTTTCTATTTGTTAGATTTACATTTTAATATTATATCTACTGTTAATATATCTTAAGCTAATGTGTTTTTTCTTAAAAAATTGTAGAATTCTAAAGTTATGTAATTCTATGATATTAAAAATTAATGCAACGTATAATTTCATAAAATAATTAATAAATATCAATAGCGAAAATCCTTTGTAATACTGGTGATGCTTTAAAACCAACCAGACTGTGACTTATTTACACTTTAAAATCAAAAATCAGTAAGGTTTTTCGTTTTTTTAAATAATATTTTTAAGTAATATCCCTAAATCTATAAATGCATAATATAACTTAAAATATGTAATAGGGTTGAATAATCGGAACTATTTGATTCCGAAATTATAAACATTACATCATTTTAAAATAATCTTAAAGTAAATTATATATTTTTACAATCAAAGAAAATTCTTGTATGTTCCTTCTCAATATTCTTGTCACCATCCTTGTTAATGTGCCAACAAAATGAAGGAAATTGCTTAATTTATGAGAAAAATTTCTTTTAAACTCAGAGTAACATACATTCTTTTAAAGTAGAATGGCTATTTTGTGTCACTTTTTCTTAGTCAAAGTACACAATATCTAGTAGTCTCCAGATAACAAGGAAGGAATAAAAAATCATGATCTCTTTACTCGTAGTGACAGTATCTCTAAACGCGTTACTGCCACCTATCGGGACGTAAAGCAATTTAAGCAGTATCTAAAGGGGATGGTAATTACCAGAGGCCACGTTCTCTCCTTGTTCAGATTCTCTTCTCCCAACAGCAATCGATATTCACTAGAAGTACACCTTTCATCTGGATTGCAACTGTCAACAAAATGGAAGTTTGCGGGACAGCAACCTCTTGCGATGGGATATTAGGCCTATTTGGAACAACCTGGGTATTCCATCGATTATTTAAATTGTTTCCTAAATTACGGAATATATCTAGAAACGGTCAAATCTTGAACCTCTCCAAACACCACTTAGCGATCTGAATCTATCCCAATCAATTGTTTGAAAGGATTTGATTGTTATGTTGCAGAATATTGTCTTGAAATAAAACAGCGTTAAATATTTTTTTTAAAAAATTCAATAGTCAAACTCGTTTTTGCTTTAAAATATATTTTGTTAGGTATAGAATTTAAGAAATCTTATTTTGAAAAGAATATGTACATATCTATAAAAGAAAATCTATGCATCATTAAATAAAACTCTTGTTATTCTCCTGTTAACTCCTGAAATATTTTTAATGACTTTAATGTGAAAACTTAGGAAATTTTCTAAATATATATCAGGTTTAATTCCTAACCATTAACTTTATTTCAAATAAAGTTTTCAAAGTCCTCATATGCGTTTAATAAAATGGTTGGATACTTATATTTATCTTTGCTTATAAAAATCTTACCTGGATCTATTTTTGATGTTTTGTAAACGTCTTAAGATGTTTTAAAAATAGTCACTTAATTCTGCATCACAGTACAGTAATAATTGGAATTATAACTTTTTTCTTTAAAATTCATGCTTTAGAAGCGGAGAGTAACTAAAAATAACGAACATAAACTACATTGCATCATATTCAAAAAATAATTGACACACTGTCTCTAAAATATACGAAGAAAGAATTTTAACAATTTATCCATCTCTGTTCATAGATAGCTGCATTTATAAAGGCTATCAATCATCATTAATTAACTACCAAAATAATACTTGAAATAAAGAAATTGTTCTTATACATAAAATTTGTCATTTGTTGGATATCATTCTGAGATAAACTTAATTATTAAATCTTCTTAGGTAAAATTAAACTCTAAATATAAACTCTATTGTTTTTTATTCACTTTAACTATTTTTTTAAAAATTTCTATAATTATTTTAAAAAATTTCCTTTTAACATTGTATATAATAGTCATGAAAATACAATATTATAACTAATATTAATTTAAATCATTTTGGAAAGAGATCCCAACTTGATACATAATCTGTGTATATGTGATATTACAGCTTTTCTAAAATAATAAATTTTTTGTGATAAATTGAAACTCATTACGTAAGAAATTAGCTGCTGAAAAATAGCTAGGAAAAATGAATTCGTGAAATTCATATCATGTAGTAGACTAATTTTTTATATTTGTAAATATTACCGAGCAAAAATATGATATAGCTAGAGATTTTTTTCTGTCTACCAAAGCTTTTTAAAACGAACGAAAATATCGTAATTTTGAGCCAGATCAACGGCAAAATCAGTATAAGTTGATATACTGCCCTCGACACCTCCGATACAATAGTACATTATCATTATAGAAGTAGCTTCAGTTCTTCTTGAAATAGTTCGTGAAATGTCTATAGTCAGGAGGTGTAGATGAGATCTGATGTGTTTCAGTACTGTTGTAAAATCCTGTCGATTACGAAAATTAGCACAGATATCGACAAATGATTATCAAATTGTTCCATTTTGTTCTTTAGTGCTTATTTAATGTGAATTAAAATAAAAAGCAGAACATACAATTACAAAATTATGATACAATTTATTTGTAAAACTAACTCGATTCAATGTACTTAAAATTCATTATATTAACAAAAACTACTCAAAGTTATTTAAGTTAAAAATCTGAAAAAAGAATAACGTTATAACTCATTTAATAGTTTTGAGCAATTTACATCAACGATAAGTAGCTCTGCGAACATTCAAAACAGAAATCCAAACAAGTTATTTTTCGAAAGGATACTTGTTTATTTGAACTGAACTCTTGATTTTAAAAAAGACAAAATGATTTATCAATGGAACAACCATATTCAAGTAAATAGTTTCCTACTGTAAGCGAAAAAATGTTTTATTTGGTTCCATTTTTTTCTGAAAAAGTTTTGCACAAAAAATGACAGAAAAAAACATACTAAGCATGACAGATATAGTGTTTTCTTAGATTAATATTCTCATTTCGAATTAAAAATTTCCAAGTAGTCTGAAATGTCAGAAGTTTTATTTAATTTACGAGTAGAAGTCAAATGTTAAATATTTGTTTCAAACATTGCATTTGTAACGAAAACATTAAATTAGTTCTCACTTTTAAATTCACTGTCACACTTTTCATTTTAAAGGTTCTAATTACAACTACATAACTCATATTTTACTTTTGGGTTCTTTAAACTTTCAAGTTGCATTCTCGTTTTGCTGTTGAGTTTTGACTTCAGTTTCCCGCAAGTTTTTATTAAAATTTTACCATAATTAGCAATGAAATTTTCAAAATTTATCACTCAATATTCTAAGTCTATAAGTCAATCTGAATAGTTCACTTTAGAGGGATGGGAAGTGTTGAGGTTGACTTTGTCACTGTTTATTTTTTTTATTTACAATATAAAGTATGTTTCAATTTACATTATTTTAAATTAATAATAGTAATTATAAGTTAAAATTCTTATACCTCTAGCAAATATTGTTATAAATGTAAAAGCAATTGCTGTTCTAAGAATTACCATTTACAAGCTTCAAAATTAACAATCATAACTATATGAATAAATAAAATATTAACAAATTCATATTGTTACCGGAAAAGATGATTAATCACTCACAATAATTTGATCAAATATTCATTTACCATTTATCATAATATGAAAAAACGTCTTTTCATTTTATAATAATTTAAAATGAATTCTTTTATTAGCAGTCTTCACAAAACTTTTTAACATAAGCATCACAGTTTTAATTTCAATTCATTACAAAAGTTACAATATTTTTTAAATCTTTACTTAGCTTTTAACTTCATATGGTAATTTGTGCTCTTAAAAATAAAACTTATGTTTATACTGAATGCCATTAAAATTACATATTTTTATAAAAAATACTTGTTATGTAATAAATATTGAAAAATAACAGTTTGCTTTAAATTTATATTTATCTAAAATATAACAAAAATTATTATAATTTTTATTATATTTTTAAATAAACTTATTCTTTGGTATTCTAATTAAATGTTCTTTTTTGTTTCAAATTTGTTTTTTTTTCTTTCAAGAAATTCTCCAAAGCATTATTCAAATTAATAAAACAATGGTATTTTGTTAAAATAAACAATATTCATTTAAAATATTCTTTAATAAGAGATAAGTTAACAAATTCAACATATTCTTAAGAATTTGCAGGAAACAACAAATAAATAAAAGACGGAATGTCAGATTCTATCGTCTTCTCTTACTGAGAATCAAAACTAACAAATTCAAATCGAAAGCATTTCTGAATACATTCGGAGATCTTTATCACTAAAATATGCATTCATATGTTACTAATAGAAATCATAATTTAAATAAATATTCACAATACAACATGTTTTAGAATATAAATTAACCATTTTAAAAGCAACTTCTATTTTGAGAAAATTGAGGTTTAGTTTAATGCTTCTTGTGATATATATATATATATATATATATATATATATATATATATATATATATATATATATATATATATATATTGTAGTGAGGAACATATGAACGTATGTTTACTTTAAGAATCAGTTCAGAGCAATACATTCAAAAAGGTTTTAAACTAGAATTGAACAAAATTTAAAAAATAAACTTAATTTCTATTCCTTTGAAAGTTATTAACTTTAGATTCAGTGCGCTAGCAGTACTACAGAAATTCAATTTCAACACTTTGTTTCTATAACTACTTGGAAAAAATGCAAAACAAAAGTTTGAATAGATTGTTGGCAAAAAATTACTTTAAAAGTAAAGGATTATTACAGCCAAACACAAAATTTCACCATTCTTTTGGAGAAGGAGTTGGCCACCAAATTTTGTAATCGTTCTTGGAATAAAAATAACACCAGCGAGCTCAGAAAATTATTTATTTCAATACTAACAAAAATAGGGCAGAACACAAGGATAATTACAAAATTATACTTACATAAAAAACTAAACAATTATTATTAGCTCGGGAGCAAAGAATTTCAGGATATCACTTCATGGTAGTTGCTGTTTGATTCACAGCCGCTTGTTCGCATTCTCAATCGATATCAACTAAATCCTCATTTCCTTTAGAAGTTCATTAAAACAGTTATGTCGCTGCTTTAAAGATATCTGATTAGCAATAAAAGATTGGTATTTACCTAATATGTTTATTACATTGCTTTTTATTTTTATATTTTAGTTTTTGTTGTGATTACATATCGTTTAAATTTTGCAAAATATTTTGCACTTAAGAGGAACATTTTGAACTAAATTTGGAAATCAGTTTAAACTTGCTCTGTGTTAGTAATATATTTATACATTTATATTTTGTTTTTAATAGCAGCGAAAAAAGTGGAGCATCGTGTTGCATTTTTTTTTATTTAGAAATCATTTTAAAGCAATAGGGAGTCTGTTATCATTATCAGAAGGTAGTGAGTTCGAATCCTGGATTAACTAAGAACTGTAGTGTTGTCTAAAGACGGTTGGGGCGCATTAAAAATGTCGAGATCGCAATGTTCTACACATTCTACCTCATTCTGAATGATGATAAAAATCAGTGTTAAAAATTTCTTACTTTCTTGATATGAAAATGTTGCTCTGTTTATATTATTGAGAGGCACTATGTTTTGATTATTTATAAGTAACCTGAAATATTAAGATTACATTTGGATTTATGGTGGTGGAAACAAGTTAATAACGTTCAAAAATCATCAGCTTTCTTTATTTGATGTCTTAACCAGTCCTCATAATTTGAAAATACCAATATTGGAAATGTCCTATAATAGGAAATTAAACAATAAAGATATAAATATTAATTATTAAGTTCTTTGTAAGAATAAATGTTATGCAAAAGCAATACAAGTAAAATACAGAATAGCAAACGGCAGTACTGTAAGTTTTGTAATTACTGGATACAAAATTTTTGATTTTAATTTCCAAAACCATTTTATAAACTTCATGCAGTGACATCAATAATTGAATAATATTGATTCATTTGTTGATGATTGACACATAAATCATTATATTGTATATCAAATAAATTCGGTGTAGCGGCGAAGTGAAATGATGGGGACAATTTAATCTAGAAAGTCCTCGCCGACGAAATTAAGCTTATATTCCTCCTGTCACTCTATAAACACATCAATCTTTAGAAACCGCTAGATATTCAATGAGCCAGAAGATATGAGGTTCGACCAATAACGATTAAGAGTCGTCCTCTCTCTAAACGCATTTACCCTCGAAACTCAAACGTAATGAAGGAAGAAGTAAAATAAAAAAAAGAACAAGAAAGGGGGAACTATTTTGTTGCGCGCAGGTAAGTGGCCTACCATTTGAGTAATGAGCCATAATGAGAGAACATTCATCATATTCAATCACTGTAATCCTTCTAGCTTTGAGAGGTTTGCCGAGTTGACCGAGTGACAACAGCGTCCAAATGATAGCTTTTTTCCCCCGTTCTTTCTTTCTGTCTTTTTTTTCCCCTACCTTAATGGAGCAGGGGTGTAGGGGAAGGATTTTTTCTGTTTTCTCCAACCTCTTGTCTAGCGCCGTAATCCAAGCACACTTGCGTGATTCGTCCCTTGCGTGTGCGTGTGCGGTGGGCAGCATCTCGTGAAACATGTGCGAAAAGAAATAATTTGGTGTCACTGTCGAGTCTTCTGCAGCCACGGGGGGTTGTGATCCGGCTAAGAGAGGGGCGGTCCTCTCCTTCTTAATAATTTATATTAATTTTCTTTCCTTCTATTTATTTCAAAATATTGTCACAGCAGATTACATTTGTGTCATTTTTGTTCCCTCAGATTGAAGGTTGATTTCTTTGATTTGATAGACATCTAAGCGAACATCATCTTCATTGATTAATATAATTAAGAGGTAATCTCACATACTAAGAACACATTCCTTAGTCCTTTTTACTAAGATTTTTATTTCTTATTAATATATCTGATTGATTACCATTCGTTTTTTATGATTCTTTAATAAAGGGATTATTCTTAAGTTTACGATCATTGGTGATTGCAGTGAAAATAATTTATTGTTTTGAAAAATTTAGAACATTATTTTCATTTTTAATTCCTTTAAGATTAAGCATTTGCTTGAACTGTCAAGAAGTGCTATTATACTGTACAAAACAGTTGTATATGAGATAATAATCAGTATTGATTGTACTGACGATTAATACTGATACAGCTGCTTAGAAGTAGCACTGTTTGCATCAAATGCTTTATGCAAACAATGGACAGTTTATTCATGAATAATATTAAAAATACTTTTCTCTGAAATGTTGGCTGAAGATAAATTAAAGAATCGGAAAAATATTTCCATGTTTATATATATAGATTTAAGGAAAAAATATTCTTAGAATAATGTTTAATGGAAAAAGGTAATTATTTCGTGTATTAGACAAGGATTTGAATTAAAATCAGATTTCTTAAATAAAAAAAACAATATATTGTATCGTTACATTTTTTCATGTCACAAAATTCATTGTCTGGTCAATATTAATTTCAAATTTTTATAGAAGTTGCTAAAAATTCAGTTTCTGGGTACTTTTAGAGTAATTGAATTGCGCTTTTAGACTTATGTTTGCTAGTAGAGCATTCTAAGATATTTATAATTAAAATTAACTTATTTATTACTATTGAGCGGTTAATACCATTTTTTATTAAAAAAATAATAGTGATTGAACTTGAAGTTTCTCTGATACACTTATGGTTTGCTTTTCTGCACTTTCATGTAGAATAGATTAAGGTAGTAATATTAACAAGGATTTGAATGAAATAACTGTAAGAAAAGTTCCACGAGATTTGGAGCATGGATTCTCCGAAAGGCGATAATATATTTGGTCATTCTTGATATTATATTATATAAGAATGCCTACAATGGTCATTGGAATGACGTGATGTCATGTTTTCAGGGGAATTCCAGTTTTGTTTACAAAATCATGCTGGTCACATATGTTTGCATCCTGAGAAACAGAATTGCTATTATGTATGGCGTGATTTTATTGACTCATTACTTGGAATAATGGTGGAAGGTAACATTGTGTGTGTGTGTGTGAATACACTTTTAAACCACATCTTATTTACATTAACAGTACTTTGAAGAGTAGTCGTCATGCTTCTGTTGCATTAAAGTTCGTGTCTCTAACCTTTTTTCAAGATACATAAAAAAGAGAAGGAGCCTTGATCTGTCTCGATTTGTTTTACTGGTCAGGCTTTCCTAACATCAATAGAGCAAACGCCACCCCGCACAAGTCTGCGCGTGACGAAAACTGCAAACTATTTTTAAAAAAAGACAACAGATAGTGGGGCTTAAAAGCCTGCTGTGGTCTACGCAGTTGACTTGTATCGCAGTTTCTTTACAAGAAAAAGGTAAGATACATATAACAAAAACAGAATAAATGGACAGAAAATAGTAAAACTAGAAATAATATAAGTCCTAAAAATAATAAGTCCAAATAAAAATGAAGAGTCCTAATAAGTATATGCGATGTATTACTGTGTTCCTTCTGTGGTTGAGTTCCAAGACAATTCAGTTAATTGTGAGGTTGGCGATGGTTACAAACACTATATGAGGTTACACTGAAGGTGCTTTCTGGGTAAAAACGGTTTAATTGTTGAGTCAGGGATCTTCGGTGCTGAAGGCGGAGGAGGAATTACCAACACCATACCAGTCTCTACATACATACATAGTGGTGCAGGCAAGCTCCGGACTGTATCTATAGATTAATGAGTTTGGAATACTCTCCCATCACCAAGTGTCGCGTAATTTTGAATCAAGTCAGGAGACGAGGTCGCACCTGAGCTGGCATCCTCCTCTTCACATCCACACTACACCAGCGGAAGGACTTTGGACGTTACATATTGACGTGAACACGTCCCCAATTCACGGTGGTCCAGTAACTCAGTGAGGGAAAGTATGTGGTCGCCTTCCCAACCACTGCTCATTGCAAATGATGCTTCACTTTGCTGATCTTAATGGCAGAGCCAGTCTCAACAGTCCATCGTTTCGTGTAACTGTTTCCAGATTCTACAAAGCCGACCTGAATTGTAGTGCAATAGAAAGCAGAATTCAGCAGAACAATACATACATACTCTTCCATTCGTCAATGATCCAATGCTGATGATCATGAACATATTGGTGACGTTTTTTGTGATTTTGGATAATAGAGATCGTAGGTACTCGACCGGCTGTCTGCTTTTGTTGCTTGACCTTGCCAATGTACGACATGTAGTGCATTCAAAGATGCTTTTTAGTTGTTTAGTATTGTAATCCATGGTTAGCTTGACGTATCGAGGTGTTTTCTCTTGCAAGAATAGGTATACTATTCCTACTTTAACATCTCATATCAACGAGTCTCCTGCGTCGCTGTTTTATCTATGGTTAATTGCTTTTGGTTATTTGACTAGGCCTAATAAACCCTTGAAACAGGTGGCAAACATGTGGTTTCGAATATACTCTATCTTTTCTAATGGACACCAACTTTTCTCGCATACTTGAAGTCGCTCAGATCAGCCATTTGGTTTTTACCGTGAGGATAGTCAAACCATCATTGGTTGCGATGGTTTAAGCAAAGTTAGTTAAGTTAAAGATGGTTAAGTTAAGCGCTTTATATGAATACCAATTGCCACATGACTCCCTAATACTTAGCAATTGCTCAGCCGACACATTTGTAAAATCGTGGGTGTTCCTAATAAGCTAATCATTCATATATTTTAATGGTCTCCTTGTTTTTGGAAAACATTCCAAAACACAGAAATTCATAACGTAAAAATGCGAATAATAAATTTCACTATCATTTTGGCAATAATAGCAATCAGTTATATAATAATTTTGTTGTCCAGAAAGAATAAAAAATTTATTAATTCTTTAAAGTTATTCGAATAGTTTCAATGTAAAATAATTTATATTAAGCCAATAAAAATATTGCATCATATTCTTAATAACAAAAATTATATATAACAGAATTATCATTAACGTGCAATGTTTTACTATTCTTAAAATCGTTGTCTTTCAGCTTTAGATAATAAAGAAATGTCATCAAGTCTTGTTTATTTCATATAAGATTTTTAAGTTTTAATTTGTCATAAAGATATTTTTCAGTTAAGAATGTATATAAATTGATTTGTTATCAAAGTTGAAGATAATCAGGTTAAATAAAAAATAAGAATTTTTATTATGAAATTTAATGTATGATGTGTGTGTGTGAGTATAGTTTTTTTAAAATTTAAATTGTGCTGTTCTGAAATAATTAATCAGGTTTGTTCTTGTAAATATTTAAAAAAAAAGTTTAATTCCCGTCAAACATTTTGATTACTCTGCAATGGTACAATTTATTTTGATGTATGTTACTGTATAATGCTCATGAAATTATCTTTCATCCGTAAAAAACGATAAAAAGTATTAGGGATGTAAAGTTATTTTATTCTAATAATGAATGTAAGCCATTACTAGATTTCCCTTATTTAAATTAATAAAGAGGTTCTGTTATTTAAGTTTATATATTCCCATCAGCAACTTTTAAAATAAGAGAATATTTTGTTTAGTGTTCCTACTAAAATTTTTTACATAAATTAACGCGCAAGACTCTTGTTTTTCCCACATCATATATAACGGATAGTAAAAGTAAAAATAAAAATTTTTGTAAAATTTTCTTGGCGCAAGAAAAAATTTGTGAAACGAATCATTGAAATCAAGAAACGTTCACAATACACCATTTTTATTTTAGTATTTAGTAGTGGCAACATTGTGTTTTTAAATTTTGACTGCGAAATGATGCAAATTTAATCCTGATCATGGTTTATCAATTAAATGAGACACAATAAAATATCTTATTAAAACCGCGTTTTCTTTATTTTTCTTAAATAATTTCACATGCAGTCTTCTTGATTTTTATAGTTTTACATTTCGATTTGAATTATTCATTGAAATATTCACATACATTGAGATATTAAAAATTTGCTTGTGTATAAATATTAGTAATTTCAGAATTTATATTATGAGTTTTATGAAAATGATTTTATTGATTAAATCTCTCTCTTTTTTAAAAAAAATACTGTAAATATTTTACGTGGTTTCAATGCAATGCAAATATAATTTAATCGAAAGCAAATGTATGTTTTTTTTTCCGACCAGTGAATATTTTAGATTCTGAAAATGGAATGAGGAGAGTTGGCAAAGATAAAATGCAATAAAAATCTGGACTTCTCGAAAAGAATGTGAGGGAGCGCGGAGGGGGACCCACTAAACAATTTCCATTTACCCAATATGTGATGAAATTGGCCCCCTTTGGGAGTTCAGGAGACGGTTCGTTAAAATGTCAACCGGTTTTGTGGGGCGGCTCATCGGGAAAGGATGGAGAGAGACAGATCCCAAAGGAATTTAATGTGCACCGCTTCTGAAAGGGTTGCTATATTGGCGAATACACATCTATTCTGGCGAATAATATATTTCCTATAGATAAGTACAACTCATTTTATTCTAAATTAAAAAAAAGCTCTCAGTTTTTAATGGAATTTATAGTAAATAATTTTATCTATCTATCTATCTATCTATCTATCTATCTATCTATCTATATATATATATATATATATATATATATATATATATATATATATATATATATATATATATATATATATATATATATATATATATATAAAGTGCATACAGTTTCCTACTTGTGTCAATATTTCAAATAATAAATAAATAAAAATAAATAATCAATTATTTTTTTAAATTTAGTTTTATTACTTTTATAGAAGGTCTTTTACTTGATTTTTTTCTGTATTCAATTCCAAGTTTCTTGATGTTAAAATAAATAATTATAGGAAAACAATGAAATGTATAAATGCAAGTAAGAATAACAGTGAAATTTCATATTCTTGTTTATTTAAAGAAAAGTAGAAGTTGTAAGCCTGTGTAACAATTTACGATGTGCTACAATATTCTTTTGCATGGTACTTTCGCAAACATAATTTCTAAGTTGAATTAGAATCTCTTTTATTTACTTATTATTAAATCAATGAGCCTTTTTTTATGATGTGTAATCATCACATACTTTCTCTTTTTATCGCCAACTTCTCCCTTATTAACATTATCCTTTGGAATTTAACCAAGCAACTTAATTTTTACTATTTCCCAGTAAACCTTATTAATAAGAATGCATTTTTTTATAAACTGTTTTTCTTAAAGTTGTATTACATAACTTCGTAATTATGAATAATTTGTTGAGCATTTATGTTCTACAAGATGAATTATCATCATATCTTCAAGATCTTTATACACAAGTTATAAATAAAGTATTTCGAATTGTGTGTTTTTTATAATAAATATATTTAAAAATAAGAGGGAATTTTTCCACTTACAGTCATTTCAAAACTTACCACCAAGTTACCATCAACTTTCATATAGAAGCAAAACAGAAGAAAATTTCATCATAATAGTTGTTATTTTAGTTTGTCTCATAAGCAATTAATTGATTAAACTTATTACTTTGATCAGGCTATTCAAGCTAACACACTTCATTATGAAACTATTTTTATGCATATTTTGTTATATGAAATAGAGTTTTATCCTACTGAGAAGTTATTATAGCATTGACAGTATACAGTTCAAAACATTGTATAAGTATACATAGAACAAACTCTCTCTATAGATATTGAGCTACGTGTCAATAGCTTCCTAGTAACAAATACAAAAAGAATTATGCTAAATCCTAATCAAGGGAAGCAATCCTATAGCATAATGAATCATCCGTTGACATTTTTCTTTTGAACAAATAGTCTAAAGGAAACGGTATTTTGCACACCCAAATGTCCACCAGAAGAGATAAGTGAATTCTAGGATTTATTTCTTGTTTTCTATCCTTCAAAAGACCAGAAATGAGAGTTGCTCCCAGCTAAATACTATATTGTATCAATATTTGTTATCTGTCATTTTTACGCAGATACTTTACCATGAAAACGTTGCCTATGTACCTTTTTTTTTTAAAAAAAAATATTTCACTCACTAAATGGGATCCCAATTTAAGCCACATTTTGCTTTTTATTAACATAGCTATTTTTCAGTTTTATTCATTAATCTTACTTCCGCATATCGGTTGTAAGCAATTGATTTTTAACAATCTAGTCTGGAAGCAATTGATTGTACAGACAATCAATTGCTTGTTAAGCAAAAAAGTCTAATGGTGTGATCACGTTGGAGCTAGGCTTTGGACTTAGGCAAATTAAAACCCACTTCACTAAATTAGATACGTATTTAATAGAATATGATGAGTTTATATTTCATTAAACCCATGCTCTTCCCAACATACTTTTTGTGTGTACATTAGAGAAGTACATGTTGATGAGAAGCAATATGAAACTCAATTGATATTTTTAACATGGCTTTACACACGTTAGTTTGAACTTAATAATCCATAATATTTTATGGGGAAAAACGTCAACTAAACTTGATGTTGAAGAATTTATATGGTGGTTATTAAAAGGTTATAAAAGAGAGTATATTTTAATGCCGTCTTGTACATTTTTGTACAATAATTTAACGAGATAGAATATTGCATTGTTCCAAAATGTCTTTAAGCTTAAAAGACCTTAATATTATTATATTATTATATATTAGTATATATAATATATATATAATAATATATAAATATATATAATAAAACTTAATATAATATATAATAATTTATTAGCACATTTTTTCTTTTAAAATTAACAGCATTATTTCTAAAGGTAATTTATTATCATAGAAACATGCATCTTGTATAATGATAGAAGAAACAGCTGTTTTATATTTTATTTAAATGACAAATCACACAAGTTGTCTCAATTGTAATATATAAGTAAACTGAAAGTGTTTAATCTATGTTAAGGTTTGAAGATTGCTAAATATAAGATGGTAAATTTTAGTGTAACTTTAATCTTTGAGTAAGAGGGAGAAAAGGAATAAAAAAGCTTTAATCATAATTTTCTTCGAATTGGAAGATTCTGGGATACATCCTACTTTTTTTTGAACAACGAAAAAAGAGATTTTTGCACTTTTGTTTTTATTATAAATGTGGGTACTTGTGTAAGTTTACTTGGTTTTCTCTGTTAATAAGTGTGAATGCAAACCACTACTTCTGAAAAATCCTTTTAGAAAGTATTTTGCAGTGAATTTTCAAATGCCTTAGAATAACTTGATAGGCTATTTCAGTAAGTCTTATAAAATATTGTATATATATGAGAAGAAAAAAAATTACTTATTTGATCAAAATACTTAAGGATTCTAAAAAGTAGAATTTGTTTAAAAACATTATTTAAACACACTGTAGAATTTAAGGAAATTAATATTTTACACTGTGTTTTATGGTCTAGAACACAGTATGTAGGAGTTATAATGAAATAAAAACCATTTTCGTGTATAATTTAGAATTTGATTTTAAATATAATTGTTCATTATTCTCAAATATTTATGGCTTGTGTGTAATTATGTAAATATTTTAGGCCAATTTGACAGGTGTTTATTAAGAAATAAAATTTTCCATTGAGTATCCGGTAAAAATATCGTTTTACTAAACTCAAAGAATAATAAATGCATCTAGATCAATGACTTTATTAAGTACTTTCTACATATGAAATTTTCCAACTGCCTCAAACTATTATAATAAAATTAATATTTTTAGCTTTCTCTCCGATTTTACTTCTAATTAATTAATTATATATTTAATTAGTATATCTGGGAGAAAATGAAAAAAATATGAATTTATTTAGAGTTTTTATATGTGGGTGTAAAATATTTTTATGCTTTCACACAAGTTGTCAACTTCTATCAGTGATATGATTCACTATATTTAAAATAAATCCTCAAATTATACTTGAAAATAATTATACCTAAGTATATTTATATGTATGGGTGTGTGAGATTTTGTTTACGATCAAATGATATTTTAATGGTGATTTCTGGAATATTTTAAGATTCTCAACAAATAAGAGATTTAGAAAACTTTAGGTGCTAGTTTTTCTATATACTTAAGAGATTTTGATCTTGTTTTGCGATGAATGATATTTTAATAGTGTGAATATTAGAATAATTTTAGTTTCTAAAATTCTAAGATTTATATAAAATTTTATGCTTTTACTGACTTTTTTGTTACATCTTCAGAGATACACCCAGAGATAATTCAACTAAAAAAAACTTCCAAGCCAAAAAAGAATATTTTTAATTCAAAAACTGAACAAGAGAATTTGGTAATGCATAAAATATATTTAGTGATGCAATTAAATGCTTGATCTAATAGACCTGATTTACACAAATTTTGATTAAAGGAAAGAATTTAAAATTGTGGACTGAAATCTTCTTATTCGATGCCCTGACCAAAAATATTATAAAATATATGATAAGAGAATATCGATTCATATGTCTTCATCCACCATCATTTGAGTAGGTCTTCTCAGAACTGAACATAAGAGTCCGAAAAAATTAATTTTCTTAGAGTTTTGAAATTGATTAGCAAACGAAAAGTAAACATATAGTTTCTAAGTAATAACAGCACAAATTAAGTTTATTAATAAACATGATAAAGTATATAGAAAATTGGCTTAATGTGTTATAGGCTATTGTGTGTAAATATGATTATGTGATTAAAACAAAGCATGTTATGAGAAGGAAGTTTTTTTGAATCTATTTAAATATTCAATATTGTTCCGAATGCAATGTTTTTAAACTCATTATTTAGAGTTAAAATACACTGTTCAAAACAATTAAAGAATATTGAGGTTATGGGTTGATCTGGACCTGTAAAATTGTTTGGTTTATTGATCCATTATTGATAGACTTAGTAGGCTATGAAAGACAAAAATGACATTTGTTTGGCAGAAAAAATACGTTTTATTGAGCATTTGGATACAAGGGGGGAAAAAAACACAATTTGTGCATATGAGAAAAACAAGTAAAAAAAAAGAAAGTATTACTGTATATGATTTCCCAGGACGCCCAGCAACATTGAACATCTTTAAGAGATCGAGTCAACAAGGTCATTAAAATGATGGGCTGGGTTACTCTGTCTCATTCCTCCTTCAGAGCCCTTTTCAGTTCTTGGAAAGTTTGTGCGACTGGTAAGTGTCCAGCAAATTGTCTGCTTAGAATGTTTCGAACACGTTCTATTAAACTAATGTGCAGAGAACACTCTAACCTTTCCATAATTCCTTCCACCAAAAGGAAATCATTCATCAAGTTAACACGATGTAATCTGAAGTTATCGTTCATTAACATGAAATCATCTCCAACTGCTGCTGTGTAAGAGACTACAATAGGTCTCAGGATCTCATTCCTATATTGGCGATCGGGTCAGAGCTCAATTTCTAGTGATCGGTGTGCCCATCAATGGAGATGGCAGCAAAAACCATCACTCTATCCTCCGCCAAATGTGCCACTTTTGTGCAGATTGTTGCTTCTTCTGACATGTTCCATCTAAATGAAAATACTTCTATTATTAGATTGAGAGAGAAGGGAAAAAAGGTGCTTATCAGAAGAAAGATTTTTGCTCCCTTTATTTCTGTTTCACCTCACGTGCTCTGTTGCATACTTCCTACGAACGTGATGGTACCTTGCTGAACTTGACACACACCATTGGTTGGTAAACATATTGTTATACAGAGTGCAGTCGGTTTCCAACAGTTTGTGTTAAAACTGTGGTACCAGTAGCTGAACGGAGGTGCTGTTGAACAAGAGTGGCATTCATATTTCGATGTCTCCGAGATGTTAGCATTAAATAACGGTCTTCACTAGGCATTGTTGCATATTAAAATTTTTAATTGATCTTCGGTTTGCATTCCTAATCTATAAAAAAAAAACGATTCGAGATCGTGGATATCACACTTTCCGAAACTTCAACAGCTTCTTCTTTGAATTGTGTTTGGTATCCCCTCTGACCTGCCAACAATTGCCCAAGCTTCTGATTAGGTTAAATGACTTTGTTGAGGCATCGCACTCATCGAAAAAGAGGCACTTATTGAATGTCGATCACTCTTTTCCGCTTTATCTTACATTCAGCTGAAAGCCAAATCCCATTCATTGCTTTGTCTTCGACGTAAAATTCAAATTTTGCATACTACTAAGTTTGAAAATGGGAAAAGTTTACATTGGTGACTAACTTCTTTGATTTTATGGAAAAAATTGCTTATACTGTAATTTTATAAAAATAATTACAAAATCTTTTAATTGTTTTGAGCAGTGTATTATTTTATTTTCCTTCATATGTAAGAAATTACTGAAATTTAAAAGCACATGAGTTTGCTTAAAGAAGAAGTGTGGCATCCAAGTCAAGTTCGACAAGTTGATATAATTACTTTGTACTAAAATAGATTACTTTGTACTTCATATTTATTTTGTCTTGAAGGCAAAAAATTTCATGTAAATCGATAACATAAAAGGGTAATGTAATTCTAAAGATTCTGTCTCGTTTTGTGGATAAATATTTCCGTATCAATGGAATAAAAAAAAGTTGTATTAATTCACGATGAATAAAATTGGGCATAAACTTTCAATGTATAAAGGCTCTCATATTTTACGAAGATCTGAAAATACAAATTAGAACTTAAAATAAATCTTGTTTTTTCTTAAATATTGAGTTTCTTATTAAGATTCTATATTTAATGACGTGAAATATGCACAGTACTCGTCAGTGATCATTCATGAATGACAGTATGTTCAATGATAAACAATATGAAAGATATTCTGAAAAAATTCACAGTAACTAGTTATACTTGTTAAAAGTAATAATTAATAGTCGTTTCTCTCATTTGATAGATGTAGTTTCAAATTTCCCCAATGCAGGTATTTATTAATACATTTTTACATATACCATTTAAAATTCCTACGTTTAATCGTTCATATTTCTCCTTTCTAAGCACTCATGCTTATTAACATCAACCAATACATACATATTCTTATCAAGGACACGCTTTGCTTTTTGTAAGGATTTAATGTTTGTGGTGTTTTATTACATAATGCTTTTATATAGTTTATTATGCAGTATAGAGCTGGGAATAATGTAGAAAATACAATAACAAAACTTTTAATGCATGCTCAAATAGAGTTGAGAGAAAAAATTAAAACGAGACTTTTCAGATACAGTTCTATATCAATTTACTGTTATGTCATCTTTTAAGAAATGGGAAAAAGACTTTTCTTCATTACATAGAAAAAGTAATTACAATAATACAATAAACTGATCATTGTAGTTTTATTAACTTTTAATCAAAGACAAACTTAGGAAAATTAGAGATTGTATGTATACTTATCTGAACTAAAGTTCTGTATACTTAAACTTAAGTCATTGGAAGTTATACTATTCATTATTGACAAGATATAATTGCTCACACTTTGTAATGCATATAAGTTAAAAAGTAAAACCCATTGTAAAAAAAATATGTTATCAAAACTATTATATTTATTAGAGGATGAGTAAGAAACACAACAGAAAAGTGAGGAATTTTTTTCTAATTTATTCCCACACATTTAAGGCAAGACAAAAGAAATATTTGAACATATCTACTATAATCATTTTGAAAGAAATATGTTGATAACTATTAAAATACAATTTTTAAAATTTGAATTACTTAATTATTCTATTAAATATATTGAAATTGACAAATTAAATCAATTATTGTTTTTACTGATAATATAGACCTTTGTGAAATTTTTAATATTTATTTCGATCAATGCAGTTTGGTAAATCATTTATTTTCTGTATTAATACAACTTCAAATTTTCAAGGGCCCCATAAATCTTTACCACAAATGGAGACAGTAATGCAGGACGTCTTCTTTGGCATTCTTCTTTTTGGCGACAAGGGAGTATAGGGAGCCAGTAAGAAAAGCTCCCTCAATATAAACGTTTGTGTCAGCTGCAACCCTGAAACGCTCGGCCTAAAGGGTCGAGGCCTTTCAACAATTCGACCTGTCACCCAGCATTTGCTTAAAATGAAGCTCTCGCAAGGGGCCATTTACTAGGTTAAAACAGTTCCTTCGCCCCATCCGGACTTCCAATGTCCGTGGGGAGACTATCCGGCTACAACAAAAGTGAAAAGATAAATAAATAAGCGTGCGTGGTGCTGTGGGGAAGAGGCACCATGCGCACTTAACACCCTCCATCCAATTGAATTGACTCTCTCAATAGCAACAAATGAATTTGATTTCTTGTGCCCTTTTCTTCTGGGAACACTAGGGCTTAAGCTGATTAGGGCGGGAAAATTCGCTGACGTTCAAAAACAAGGCGATCCCAATTGTCAATCGTTTTCTCTTGTGCAATTCCGTTTCCAGCACGCCTCCCCATCATCGAAAATAAGGGAGACAATATGGTCCATGGCATTTTAAGTGTGGCTCGTTCTCTAGCTTCACTACGTGAGTTGAAAACGATTTCGCACTTCGCTTTTTCTTCCAAGATCTGTCTGCTAAAATACTGATGGACTTTTCGTTTGTTGTCGTAAAGTGCAGGGGCTGGGAAGAGGACAATTGTGTACTGATTCAAAATGGTACTACTTGCTTACTAAATCAACAGCAGCGAGAACGAATTTCCTTTTGTTTCTTTTTGTTTCACTTGATGAGTTTTTTCTTTATATTTTCTTTTAAATAGTGAAAATGTAGGAGTGTAATGTTTTATATCAAAATCTAAATTATTTATTCAAACGTATTAGCCCTTTTACCAAAATTTATTTAAATAGAAATGAATGTATCCAGTAGGAAAAGATAAGGATTAGTAACAGATATTGATTTGGTATTTATAAAAATTACTCTTTAATGAATAATATAGATAATAATCTCAACTAAAGATTTTAATTATATTGGAAATCTAAATTTGAACTATCATTCTTCAAATGCAATTTTCTGTTGTAGTCAGCTACTCGTTAAAAATAAAACATTAAATGAAACTTCATTCAAAACATAAAATTCACTTATTTTTAATATAAATATACAAATTACGTTGACTGTTAAAAATAAATTTTTAGTGAATTATAATGTACAAAATGCAATAGAAGTATGTGTATAAAATCTTAAATAACAAGGTTTGAGAATATTTTGGATACATTTATGAAATGTATTGCTTAAATGTTAGGGAAGTAATATAAAGAAAGTAATAAAAACTGTTCAAACCATCCTGAATCAACATAAAATGCAAGGTACATTTATAACAAGATAAAATACAGATGATAAAAAATAATGCTCTTTTATTTCTTTGTAATAGAAAGAACATGAAACCATGCTTCAAGTCAATAATATGATAATATGTAAATAATCAATAAAATTAATTTTGATTAGAAATAAGGCTTTTGTGATATGGCGCATTGCCATTTTGAACAACTAAAATTGCTGCAGAACCAATTTCATATGGTTGCGATAAAGTTATCGATAAAACTTTAAAAAAATATTGTCCTTCTCTTGAAGATGAGCAATCTGCAATCTTCTCAAAATAAAAGCTGACCTCGGTCTAATTTCAGTGCATCATTCAAACTGAACCTGAAGCATTTTCCATCGAATTTAACTGCAATAATCTGCAGGACAACTCCATACGCAGCATTGTTTCCCCTTTCATATATATTCTCCTTTAAGGGCTGTATGGAATCTGACATTATAATACTACAATAAAAGAAAGAACTATCAATGACTTTAGCGCAAAATATGACATAAGGTCTTAGCATCTCCCCTGTGAAATAGTCGTCTGAGCCATTAAATTACCATTCGAAATAACATGCAGATCTGCACGTTCGGGTATGCTTAATCCAGTTCCTATTATCAACCTAAATTATCGGTATCAATTATTTCCTGAACGAATATAGAATTATTTCAAGTATCCTTTTTTCTCTAAATCAAAACACTTCTGGTATCACATTTAACAATAAATCGAGGCTTTTTAGTAAATAGCACTGAAATAGATTCATATTTTATCCCATCTTAATGTTCAGTGAATCATATTGCTATCAATGACTTCTTGCATAAACATATTCTTCAAAAATATGAAGAATCAAACAAACTTTGATATACAATATGTCCACTAAAGTCCCTTGCCACCCTCTTAACTTCGGAACGGCTTCTGCTATATTCATAAAAGTTGTGCCTAGGTACAGTAAAGTAGCCATGTGCTATTGAATGAAACAGACTACTGCGCAATTTGGTGGAAAACTGCGGAGTTAGCATTCCTATCTCGAAAACGGAACGAGATAGGTAAAAAATGTTATTTACAAAGTTGTAGAACATCCTCGATTTAGTACGAAAAGATACCTTGTAGGCATTAATGTGAAGAATACAACGATTAAAACGCGCAGTTGTTGCTTTGTGCTGTGACGTGACAAAACGATCTAAGAAAAAAAAAACAGTTATAACAATACGTTTTATTTAAGATGTTCAAACTTCTCACCATCAGTTGCAATGCACATTTGGATCCTTGCTTGAAGATCTCGTTGCACACGTTGGAACACGCGACTGTAATGCGTCGTTTAAGGTCCTGCAATTTTTGTGGAGGGGTCGCATACACCTGCTGTTTCAAGCATCCTTACAGGAAAAAGTCCAGTTTAGTCAGATCAGGAGAACGAGGAGGTCACTCTTCGAAACCGCCATAACATAGTATTTGGTTGCCAAATTCCTTGACGAGGTTCTGCTTCACTAGAGACATCTTGTGAGCAGGCACGCCGTCATGTTGAAACTAAAGATTCTTAAGATTAAACAACGGCAAGTTCTCCACAAAATCGGGTATTACCTTCAATAGCAATTGTAAATATCGTGCACTCGTTAACGTGCCATTGTAAAATATTGGGCCGATCAGCTTGTTATTGTAAATTGCGCACCAAACGTTAATGGCATACCGCATTTGATGTCGAACTTTGACGAAACATTTAGGATTTTCCAGCGCCCAACAATGGGTGCTTTGCCTATTGTACATGCCATTCCGTGAAAAGCATGCCTCGTCCGTCCACATTATATCTGCCAAGAATGTTGGCTGGACCTGTATCTGATTCATGACGAAGTTACACCATGCATAGCGTCGCTCGGCATCCCCGACCACTAAAACCTGTTCAGGTGTTGGTCGGTATGGATGAGCACCTGATTCGCTTAGGATTTTCCAAACCTGACTTTTGGAGAGACCACAGTGTTGACTGATCTCTCTTACGCTGCATTTCTGATTTGCGAGGGCATATGCTAATACCTCATCCGGTTGAACTTGCCGTCCTACCTTAGGTGGTCAGCCAGATCGAGGTCGACTAGTAACGCAACCTATCTCCCTTAAATGTTTTACAAAAGTTACTGCATACATATTGTTGGAATTATTTTTAATACTTCCGTTTTTCCCATTTCGAAATAAAAGTGAAAAATGTAATGATGAAAATGTAAATCATTTCAATCAATGATTTTTTGTTTTTTCAAATATGCATTCGTACGATGTGCCACGTCACAGCACGAAACAACAAATGCGCGTTTTAACCGTTGTATTCTTCACATTAATGCATACAAGGTATTTTTTCGTACTAAATCGAGGATGCTCTACAACTTTGTATATCACTTTTTCTCTCTATCTCGTTCCGTTTTCGAGATAGGAATCCTAATTCCGCAGTTTCCCACCAGTTAGCGCAGTAGTCTGTTTCATTTAGTAGCGCATGGCTACTTTACTATTCTTAGACACCACTTTTATAAATATAGTAGCCACCGTTCGAAGTTAATAGGGTGGCAAGGGACTTTAGTGGACATATTGTCTATAAATTACATGCTTAATCACGTATCCAAAAATCTAATTTGGTTAATCAATTCTTCTAAATATTTTTGTGTACTTGATTATAATATTTTAGGAAAAACGTTTATTTAGAAAAAATATTTATGCATATATATAGGAAAATATATTACGAAAAAATTTATTATGTAAAATATCTATAATTATAAAAAAAATTATTAATGTAAATTTCAAATAAAATGATTAAATTTTAATATTTTTTTCGAGAAACGTTTGGTAGGAATATTTGTCTTTAAATCACATTACCTTTAATTAAAAAAAGCAGAAACGTTTTTTTTTCGTAAGCTAAAAGTAAAAACATCTGCATGATTTTATGAACAACCACTTAAGAGCTGTATAAATTTACAATTTAAAACTCAACACAAAGTAAGACATAACATAAACTTGAATGGATGAATTGACACACATGAATTAATAATAAAATAAATTTGACATAATTAACTGACATAAAATAGAAACTTTTACTTGGAAATTTTGTCAATAATTATCATTACCTTTAAATAAAAAAGCAGAAAAGTTAATTTTTTATTTAAAAAGAAAAAAATCTACATAATTTCAAGAATAACCGTGTAAAAGCTAATATTTATTGTTTTAAGTTAAGTTTTAATTTGAGAGTTAACGAATTAAAACTTAACTTAAAACAATAAATATTAACAAAAAAAATTACTAATAGTCCCGGAAATCTATAATGTGGTCTTGCATAACTAACTCATTTGCCTGGTGCATTTTACTATGTGACCTATTGTGATAATAAAATCAAGGTTAAGTATTTCCATAAGCAATGATATAAGGATTAATTAAGGGTTATTTTCTCATAAGTTTTTAGGTAAATTCTCTTCAAGTTATTTTCTCTCTAATAATACTAGTTTTTATAATAAAATAATTTTGTTTATTATTTTATTATTGTATATAAGTCAGTAAGCATTTTCTTGTATTATTCTGAATTAGGAAACCCTGGAGTATAAAATCAATAATCGAATGTATAAATGAATATATTTAACAACAAATGCATTAAGAACTATACAATCTTTTAATTGTAATGCTGTTGGCTATTAGCTTTAATTGTATTGTGCTAATTTCCTTTTTCTCTCATACAGAAATAATCTAAAATGGACTGATAAAATTTTAACTTCCGATTGATAATTAGATTGAAAACTAATTATTTTATTCTTAAAGTGCTATTTTTGTTTTACATATTTCTCTAACTTTTGTAAGATATTACAGAGATATTAATATGTGAATAAATGTATTGAAAATACATAACACAATACTACATCGCTTATGAGAATAGAAAATTAAAAATTTTGATTTGGATTTTAAATTCAGATTTGATTCAATTTCCATGTTTATATAAATGAACATAATATCTCGATTTGGAAAATGGCTGAGTGTTACGATCTTTCCTTTCAAGTATCTATAAATCTTATATATATATATATATATATATATATATATATATATATATATATATATATATATATATATATATATACACACACACACACACACACACGCACACACACACACACACACACACACACACACTACACACACACACACACACACACATATACACATATATATATATATATATATATATATATATATATATATATATATATATATATATATATATATATATATATATATATAACGATAATCATTCAATAAGAATTTGTCAGCTCAACATCATTCTTATATTCTGATTTTTACATCTGTAGACTATGATATTCAAATGACTCCAACATGTGACTTATGAGAATAATCTAAATGGTATGAAATTTCATTTCATTTTCCCATGTAATTGCAATTAAATTTATTATGTCTCAAAGTAATTTCGATATTATGTTTGTAATGTCTCAAAGCAATCTATTAAATCATATGGTTTCATGCTTCATGTTAGAGAACGCAACAGTTATTATCATCTATTGCAAACGAAGAGGAGTAAAAGTTTTGAACTAAAAGATTTTGGTTTATTAATCCTTCAGATCCATACACACTGAAGCTAAAGTGAACTATACAACATTGTTGACTTTGATTGTTGCCAGCACTACAACGAACTGAGATTATCACAATAATGTGAACATCTGCCTAAGAAGGTCGTTTGATTAGAAGAGTAACATGTGATAGAACTTTTTTGTGAGTGAAATTTAGAGCCACATGTAAAGTTCAGTAATTTGGGCAATGTGAACACAAATGTAAAGTTCAGGAAGTTGGGCAATGTGAACGCAAATCACTAAAGTAATACTTACGATCACGGTTTTTGAGTAAAGCGTGTTGAGGCAAGTGACCCATTAATTTTAAACCATCAAATTGATAATCAAGTATGACAAGGAATAGAATACTATAGAGCTCTCCTCTTCAGTGATGCGTCTCCTTTTTATTTCAGACGCAGTATTGTTCAGAGATCTGGAAAACTTGCGATGAACATCATTTACAAGCTTTCATGGAAGAACTACATTGTTGTTTTACGCCTGCGATTATGGTAAAATGTAATCATTTTAGTCATTTTTCTTGGATCTCTGACATCTCAACATCAACAAGATGTGGTCATCCAGCTAGTTGTATATTGATTCTTTCAAGCTGTTCTGAAAGCAATTTTTTTAATATGAGTACATAAACATGAATTTGACATATCTTATTGTGAATCATCTCTCATGGCTTGGCTCATGTCCTGATTGATCTTAACCAGTTTATTGATGGACTAGCTATCTTCTTGATCATTTACATGATAAAATAATAGACATGAGGGAGAAAAATCCTCAAGCCATGAATAATACTCTTAATAATAAAGCATTAAATCGTATACCTGTGTGTACTTCATTTGTTGATGACTTTGTACAGATTATACTGACTTTGTACAGATTATATTTTAATGAACATTTCTAGTTGATTTAATATTTTTTGTTTGAATGATGTGTGAATAATTACTCAGTTATAATCTATAAATCATAATAAATTCATATATGTGGGATCCTTTGAGTATTTCAGTTCTAAAATTGAAATGTTTTTAATCTGAGAAAAATCAAACACTTTGACTAATCATAGTGATAAGAACATCTTCAATTGTTAAAGACATAAATACATGAAAGGGCCTATTATTTCCTTTATTAGCTAATAATATAATTTGAACCGTTACTTCCTTCACTATGAACATTGAGATGGACAATTTCACCAAATTTATTTTTTCTTGAAAACTAATATTTTTCAGACTTTTTTCTTTTCTTTAAATGAATACATTTGGTTTATAATGAACCATTTTTAATAACTGAGACAATTTTCTATATATTATGTAACATTTGATATATTTTTAAGCAATCTTCTGGATGTATCAAACATTGCTTCTTATTCACTAAGCAGATTTAAAAATTATACTTTGAAAGAGTATTTTCCATGAGCAAAACAAGCTTAGAAATGTTTGATTTCGTCATATATTGATTGAGAATTGTCTGCATATATTTATGTTGGTAAAAATAATTGGTCACATATCTTAGCTTTTATTTCTTTCAATTCAAAATTTCTGATGCTTCAAGTACTTAAAATATAATACTTAGTTGTATATCAAATACCATCTCTTCTTGGTTGCATATCATACTTCAAATGAAAGCCTTGTGAGTTTTATCTTATGTATGTCAAAAAATTGCAAGGACATTTTTTATATTCGTAAAAATTCAAAACTAGCAACTTTACATACATTTCCGATTGCGTGGACTAATAAATAAGCTTTTCTTTTAGTTTAGCATCTGATCGTGATTGGAGAAAATCGTTTCAGTTGAGGCTTTTACGAATATTTAATTTAATTCCAGCTTAGTGCAGAAATGTTAGGAGTAATGTATCTACAACTAATAATAAATAAATTGAAATGCATTCTTATCACCATATCCCAGAAATCTTTTTAAAAGCCATTTTTATACACAATACCACTTTGCTTTTGTATATGCCTTTCTCATGTACAGACATAACAGGAATAGCAGCCCAATAGGAATGTTTTTTAAGTGCGTGTAAATTTCTATTTAGAACTTTCCAATTTAATAAAAGTTAAAATTTTTTCAAGATGGTATGACTTTCTTTTAACTAGAAACATGTCCCTAAAGAATGAAATTATATTTGTGTTTCATGTGTGGGAGTCTTGTTTTTAAGCACACTTTAGAAGTTCTTATGAAAATTTCTTTGGCTAACGTCATTTATTTAGTTTAGGGCACAGATCTGAAAATAGAACTTGGAATATTTTTGGAGAAAAATAGGTCATTTTATTTTTCATAAAATCTGTTGAAGTCTTAATGCCTATTCGGTATATCATAAGCTTATTTCTCTCTCATAAGCGAACACTTTTCCCTCTTGAGCCTTTGATCTCAGTAAATCGAACTTATTCTTGCTTAAGTTAGTATCAAAAAATTGTTCCACTCTGCTTGTGTTATGATATGAGGTTCAGAATGTTTCTCTGATGGAATGTATTTTGTGCTTATTTAATTTTCATAATTACAAGATGGCAACAATTTCTCCTCTACTGAATGATAATTAACAAATTACTGTGGGCAAAGAAGCTAAGTATGAAGCTGAATCAATTTTGTGATATTGAATAACTTTTGTTTCATAAAATTAAAATTGTCACTGAAGTCATTCAAAAATAGCAATCATTTGCATGATAAGGAAGCTCCTTCCATAACATTCTTTATGCCAATGAATGTTTTTGGCATTATCTAATATAATCCCTTTTGCATTCAAAATAATGTTTTAAATTTTATTAAAAAATATTTCTGCTGCCACTACTATCACAGGTTGTGGCTACTGTTTGCTGCCACTACGTCTAAAAAATAACAAAATCCATCATTAGAATTAATACCCTTATCAGACAATATAAAAATCTTCATTATCAGCTAAATGCTGCGCTAAAAGGATCAATATTTATACGCTGAAATCTTCATTGCATCATAATGCCCTACGAAATGTGTCTAATTGGCTCCCATTTGTATTACATATTCACCTACTGATTTATATGTTTAAAGAGAGAAGGCCTTTTAAGAAACAACAAAATAACGTCATGAAATATTTTTTGATCTGGATATTTAAGAAATGGAAACCAGCTTAAATTTTTTCATGGATATTTTCTTATAAGATATATAATTAGTAAAATTGTTTAAGTTTCCCTAAAAAATTTGCTTGTTTATCAGCATTATCTCAGTGCGGTTTTCGACGTTGAAAACTATATTTATTAGTTTTGCTATGCAAGTTTATGAATAATTTAAATAGTTATGATAAAAATAACAGGTCAATATACTGTGTTTGAAGCACAATCTCTAAATTCTTTTAAAAAATCTTAAGAAAAAGTATTAATTAAATATGTTTTCTAAAGTTTGTTTTCTTCATCATGCTTTTTTCTTATTTGTATATAATTTTCTGTTTGATTCATATATATTCATTTATAAGGAAATTGAAACTGTATCCATGCATTTTAAATGATAAAAGCAATGATAATTTTTTATATCCAGAATTAATTTTATTTCAATAATTTGTTATGAATTTCTTTGAGTGACAAGATTGCCAAGAATACTTGAGGCGGAACATACGGCTTCTAAGTGAACTACTCATCTGTCAGAAAAACACAATGAATGGAAAATTCAAAATATTTTCCACACTATGGGGTGTTCTTGGAGTAAAATAAAATATAATAAAATGAATTTTCATCAACAAATAAGCAAAATGAAAAAAAAATGTTCGCGTTGGTAGCTTCGGCAAACTGCAGCGAAACCACAGGAACAATCAAGAGAAATGCCAGAAACTGCTACTGTTGCCACCAAAAGTAAAAAAAATAATTTGTGGAATTTAAATATAATTTGATCTAGACGCAGAAAAGTGAAAGATCTTAGACACTTGACATGTAATGAGACTGCAGAAATTAAAAAGCTACGAGGGAGATAGAGGAAAAAAACACAGCAAATGAGAAGTGATTAGTGGAAACCGCCGGAATAAATGAAAAAAGAAGAATAATAATTCCACAGTTGGAAAAATCAGTGATCCATCATCGTCTGTTCTTATGTCATTGGCAGCCGTGCCTCCAGGGGGCAGCACTCGCTAATTGTGGGCGCCATATTCTTCGTTTTCTTCTTCCTCCTTCTGGTTTCATCTGTTCTTTTCTATTTTTCTATTCCTTACCGCCCGTTGTGTTAAAACATTAGCCACATTAAAAGATAGAAGAAGGGGGTCCCCTGATAGGGGGAGGGGTGGAGGTTCTGTTTTGATTTATAGAGCTGATTTGTCAAGGCTCTCTCAAAGGAGGCCGCCAAATGTAATGAAGAGAGCTCTGATCTAATGAAAAGCGCTCAGAGGGTTATTACACATATTCCGGAGGGGGAAGTGGACACGTGACCTCTAGGGCTAGGGGACGGTATAGGAGGTGACCAGCACGCCTCAGAAACTCCCCAGATTTGTATCTATCGAAAGGTGGTGATTATTTATTTATTTATTTATTTTAACGTGTTTTCTGTTTTGAGGTCTTTCCATTCGTATGACTGAATGAGTCTAGTTCCCATCTGGTAGATATGTCTTAAGGGGGCAGGAGGTTCAGGCCATCAATCGAATTACTTCATCTTCCAATCGATTTTTTAGGGGCGTTAATATCGTGATAGGGGATATAATGAGGGGCGTTGTTACCACGGATGTCTGGCCCTGCAAAAAATGAAAATGCTTTGCTTTCTGCTGGAAAATTAAGAGCTTTAGCAACAGTCAGTAATACAAGGAGCAAGTTAATACTTATTTCATTAATGTTTCTTTTTTATCTTAACGATTTCATCACTCCAAATGTACACGGGTTTATTACTAATGCAACATTTAATATCTCACTGTTTTCTTTTAATAATGCATTATATTGCTGTTTAATATTCTCAGCTATTTTTACAATAACTTATATCTCAATATATTATACTTATCATTGTGTTGGTGGACTTAAAATATTATTTATAAATAATGATTTCTTTTGCATTTAGTTTCATAACTTATTTTAAATTATATCGTGATTTACAATTTGAATTTATTGCCTTCATTTAATGTATTTGTCTTATTTCACCATTGAGTTTTTCAGACTTTTAGAATCGTTTATTAGTTTTAAGAGCCTTTATCATTGGAAAATATATTGCGTTTATATATGTTCCAAAAATTTATTTTTTTTATGAACTTAAAAATTTAAAGATAAACATTAAAAGTCAAACAAAGGAAAGCTCTTATGCAAGTTAGAAACAAACACCATTGATTTGATGGGTAATGAGAGATATTTTATGTTTCATGTCACTGTAGAAGACAACGCCACGAAATTTTCTCACGATGTTTGTAAAACCTATCACATAAGGTCTTCTGATGAATAAAAAATGATACATTTTTTAAATGTCTTATTTAAAGTAATTAAATTAGACAACAATAATTTCTCACAGATATAGTGGACCCATTAGCACATTTCAAATAAAAATTCTGAAATACTTGAAACATCAAGATGTCCACACACAGTACGCAACATAAAATGTAACGTTTATCTTTCTTTTTTCTTGCATTATCTAGATCGAATCTTAAGACTTTCATTTCAATGAGTGAATCTTTCTAGCATACAGATGTAAGCTAACTTTTGAATTTTAATGAAATATTTAAGTTAAGTATTTTGAATAAACTAAAAAAACATTTCACTGTCAGCATTAAAGATTGACTTATTTTCAATAACTGTACTTAAAAATGTAGATGCATGGAAATCAAAATATCTGTTATGCATTTCACTGTCTTATAAAATGTCATTTGATATAAGATGCTATTATTTTATGTACCGAAAGGTCTGTAACATTTTCAAACAGGTATAATTTTGGTTCTGATTTGCTTAATAAACTGGTGCGTGAAACTCGAGCAACAATATAAAATTTAAGTAGTCAGTCATGAAATTTTGAAATTTCATAAAAAGTATGCGCGATCAATACAATTTACAGGTAAATCAGTAGAAAGACCATGCGCATGCAAATGTCAAGAACAAGAAATTAAAAGCTTCGTGAGCGTACTCATAACGCGTGAAGTCGGACAGCGTAGTTAAAAACTACAGTAAAGAAAGGGCAAAAACGAATTTAAAGACATTTGCTGGGCAAATGAGTTATTTCTTGAAATATGGATAAAAGAAATAAACCAGATGAATTCACACGTGAAAGAATGATCGGAAAGTTGAAGCAGAAATATTGTGTGAACAGTACAGTTTAAAAGTACGCAAATAACAAAAATGTCGTTTCAAGCCTTCCAAACCATAAAACTTGGATGGTTTTCCTAACCTCATGGTGATATGGATGCCACTCACCTCAAGAACTGCCCTGAAGTTTTAAAGTTTAGAACTGACAATTCTTTTGAGGCTACTAAAGGACTTTATTCTTGTTTTGATATTTGTTCATCTTTCTATTGGGCTGTTCATCGATTAATGGCAGATATGGTTAGGAAGAGCGTAGAATAAAAAATAAAAAACCCCTCTAAGTCCAGCTGTTAGAAAGATTGGTGGTGGCTACTTATGGAAAACAACTAAAATGGATTACTCTTATTTCACCTTCCCCTCCACCCAAAAGAAGAAACTAGACAGCAGACGTCATTACTCGGCAAATGTGTATATCTCATACAACTGTGTGTGGGGTGACGTGGTTTACTGCGTCCAGACGTCTTCACAAAGGTGATGTGTTTGCCCACATCCTGAACATTGCATCACTTTGAAAGTTAGCATTAGACTGCTAAGACTCGTGCAAGGAGTGAAAAATTGGATATCTCATCAATAGAATCGTGTCCTCCTTATGAATGAGAGCCGTTTCATCTCCACAAGTGATCCTAAGCACCTGTTAATTTGGAGAAAGATCAGAACATGGTTTCATTCAACTAATTTTACAGAAAAGACCATATTCGGCAATCCTGGAGTTGCTATTTGAGAAAGTATTATGCTGGAATAGCGGGGTTTTTGACAGAGGTTGTGTAATTAGAGATAATTTTTGCAAGGAAGTGATCTTTTCCCATATGAGTATGTTCCTAGGTACTAGAGTAGACTTCGTTTATATGGATGGCAATGCATGGCAATATTTTACTCCTGCTGTTCAGTAGCTATAGGAAGGAGAAAATATCACTTGATAGGATTAACAAGCAAACACACCTGATTTAAATTTTATAAGAAAAATGTGTGGTATGGTTTGGGAAGCATCTTATGGCTCGATTACGTCCTTCGAAAAAAAACATCCGAATGCTAAAAATTTCTGATTGAGGAACAGGATCCTTACTTGTTGTGCAATCAATTACTGAGTATGGGGAGACCGTCGATACAGTTATTTCATTAAAGAGAAGGGATATTCTACATTGAAAAACATCTGCTTGTTGTTCTTTCTCTTAAAAAGACAGTTATGTGTAACAATACTATGAGTTCAATAAATCATTTTTTGTTTGATTCCATACTGTATGCATTGCATTCATTTTAGCGTGACTATGCTTTCGTCATCATTTAAGTTAAAATGATCACATTCATTTATGAATTTTATGTTTCTCAGATGATTTCTTGTGGAGATATGGCATAAAAAACATCTGTTGTTTAAGTTTTGCACACTAGTTTGCTTGGTTATTTTTCATTGTTGATTTATGATTTCTGTTTCATTATCGTACAACATGATTTCTGCTTTACAGCAAAACTTTTGGGAAGTGGTCTAGTCACAAGGCAGTGTTTTTCAAAACAAAGTGACTCGGATAAGCTGTTCAACAATAAAAATGTATCTTACGTTTTATCTTTTAACAGTAACACCTTCATAGTGAATTCTTTTGAATTTTTCGGGCTTCCTCCCTTTTGACACAAGAATATGGTCTATTATCTTTAAAAAGTTTTTTCTTCATGATACTTATGTCGTTAATTTAAAAATGTCTCAGGTCGTTAGACTATCAACTACGCAGTGTCAAAATATGGTAAGACGTGAAACAGAAATGCCGTATTGTTGCAATCTCAGATAAACCCCAATTCCTTCGTTACATCTTATTTAGAGGCACCTTAAAAAGATACATTCCCACCATACATCCGAATCTGTTACACTACCAAAAACTTTGTAATAATTGTCGAAGATGTCGTCGGATATGGGTTCTATCACCTTATATTTATGTCATTGTTGTCACTTTGAACAGTAGCTGTTACATTCCTGAATGAAAACTTGAGTATATCTTGTTATCGAGGTAAATAATGTAATAAATAAAAGTTTTAGCAGGAAATTCAAATACTGTTGCTTTGACATTCCTTGATATGGAACGTGCTGGATTATTGATCTAATTAGCATATTCTCTTGATTTTTTCATCAACTGATAATATCTGATCAATAATTACCGATTCACACAACATGATTATCCCATCAGCACCTGTCATTAACAATGATGAACAATAGCATCTTTTTGAAATTGCATGTACTATTGAATTCATGCATCACAATAAACCTCTCTTCACCTCCATGCCCAATTATATGATAAATGTTGCTGCTAAAGTTAACTGCTCTGGGACTTATTTCTCAGGACACACAATTTATGTTACTTGAAAATTCATATGACAACTTGTTTTCCTTTCTGAAATACATTTTTCCAATAAGCATCTTTGTACACCATTCAATCAGAGTAATTTTAAGTAATGTACTCTGAGGGCCAATAATGAAAGCTTAATAATTTGTTTTTTAAAAATTCCCTTTTTGGATAGGGATTTAGTTTTGAACGTATCTTATTGTGAGTTGAGAATTCAAATTATTCAGTTATAACTCGGAAGAAAACCGTGTTTGTCTTTTCAAATATTTTTCTCTGAGTATATATATACATGTATGTATGTATGTGGTATATATATATATATTTCTAGCGGGATGTTTGTGATAGTTCGGAACCCACTGCAGTTCCGATTGGTAAATCTCGCGTACCCAAAAGTGCTCATAAATGACAAATCTCCTGAATTTTGCTCTTAACAAAAGTTAGGGAGAATGGAAAAATAAATTCAAGCATTATACGATAAATGTAAAATATTAATAGCAATTTTGATGTGGCTAAAAAAATAATAAAAAAAATTAAAATAAAATAAATGCGTTGTCAAATATTATCGTTGAAGTTTAGAAAATTGGAGTTGGCAAATCCTTCCACTACAAAAGGAATTTTCATCGTATGGAAAAGACTACTAATTTGTAAAATTTCAAAAACTTTCCACAAGCTGAGAAAAAGTTAAAATTAATCGAAATGTGTTAATCCACCATTAGTATTTTCCCATTATCTGGATTCAAACAAATCACCAAATGCAAAGCTTTGTTTGAGAAGAACTCAATAATTAATTAAATTCATTGGATAAGTATTCGGTACATTTAATAGTAATTACGGTTGATTTATCTTATAATAACAAGTACAGTTAATTAAAATGTAGTTAATTAGGCAAAATTTTGGAGGATAAACGAAACAAAATAATATACGCATATAAATAAATTGATCATTAAAACAATAAAAATTAAAATAATATTTTATTTTCGTAAAAATCAATAAATATTTCTGAATTATATATAGTTATATAAATTAATTCATTAGTTTATATCAAACATGGAATTTCTCTAAATGATTACGCGAAGACAGAATCACTTCTTTCGTTAAAGTCACAAAATACACTAGATCATACTCACAATGTGTTCATATTTGGTTCAAAAATTCATTGCAAAAACAAATCTCGGGAAACTATTTCACTCTCCAATTTCGATGAACTTGGCAGTTTTCATTTTCTTAAAAATATTTATTCTGTATCATCTGATGCTACTCATGGACTTTTCTTTTTTCATATGAACATTCATTTTCGTTATATATATTAGGAGCATTAACTACTTTGTAATATATTAGGTTGGGGAATAAGTTTGTAACGTTCTTACCAAAGACTTTTATTCAAACAAAAAACAATAATTATATCAATAAGTTAATCAACTATATAATCGCTGCTGCTGCTTACAACCTCTTCCCACCTCTCGACCAATTTATTGATGCCATTCCATCAAAAATCGCCTGGTCTGGTGTCAAAGAAGTTGTTGAGCCAGTTTTTAAGGACCTCTTGGTGCATTGGAAAATGTCCAAAAAGAATGCCACAGTCAACAAGCTCTACATTACCCAGGTACACCAAGTGGATGAGGCTATTCGACTGGAAAGAATTGATCGACATGGTCAAACCATACTCCTTCACGACAATGCCAAGACCCATGTTGCACAAGCCGTCAATGCCGCACTCCAAGAGCTCAAATATGAGGTCCATCAACATTCGCCGCATTCTCCGGACCTTGCACTGACCGATTACCATCTTTTCTGCTCCTTTTCAAATCATATGAAGGACGTTACCTTCGATAATAAAGATGTCCTTAAGAACTGGCTCAACAACTTCTTTGACACCAGACCAGGAGATTTTTGACGGAACGGATCAACAAACTGGTCGAGAGGTGGGAAGAGGTTGTAAACAACAACAACAACGGCGTATATATAATTGATTAACTTATTGATGTAATTATTGTTTTTTGTTTAAATAAAAGTCTTTGGTAGAAACGCTACGAAATTATTCCAAAATCTAATATATTTTTAACAGTGAAGAATGTTTTGTAAAAACATTATTTGGTTCATTTACTTATCTTCCAGAAAGGTAGGAAAATTATTTGTTTTCATTTCTTTTTCTATAATCATTCTATCTGGTAATATTTGAAGACCTAAAATACTGGATATTAACATTTTTAAAACTGAACTGTGAAATATTGCAAAACGCGAAATTTACACATTTATTTAGAGGTATACCAAACGCAATTCAATGTATTGGAATCATGGACAGTTTCTCAAAATGCCGTTTCCAAACAATAAAAATAGTTTCTAGAAATAATCACCAACATTGGAAAAAAATTATACAATTTTGACTACACAAAATGAGGCTCTATATTTAAACTATGTTCAGAAGAAAATATATTCAGAACAACATTTTTCGACAACGTGTAGCGGGTCATAGTAGTTTGACAATATCTACATCCTTAAATATCGAATACCATTTTAAGGCATTTTAACATCCACTGGGTAAATAGACTTTTAAGAGTCCTTGATAGTGGGCCATGATCACGGGTCGCAAAAGAAGAATCCAGGAAAACTTGCAAAGAACTCTCATGAAACGGTTTATCCAGAGATCAGCTGATACTTCTGTTTCAATTCCAACTGTTTGAAACTGACTGCAGATACAGAGTTTGCATTCGTGCCAATCAATGCCTCGTGGTTCATTTATATGAGATAACCATGCTGCCTGCATAAGTTAAGTATAGGAGCAAATCATATAGAACCAAAATGAATTGAAAAATTTTTTTTACTGCATGCTTTTTGGTGATAAACGGATTCTCATCTAACGAGAACCTGTACATATATATACATGTATTGAATCCCAATGTTTCGTGGAAGGAGAGATAGATCTGGTATTTTTTTATCCGTAGCCACACCGATTTGGGACTTTTTAAGGAACAGAGAATTGAAGACTCAACCATTTTTAAAGGAAATCCTCAAGTCTACTATGATCCTTTAAGCTGCAGTAACCGGAAATGAATTCAGTATTATGGATGATAACGTTGTACCACACCACCTTCAAATAATGTATGATTTCCATTTAGAAATTCTTTAAATGAATTGCTTATAATATTGTACAAATATGAACCCAAGAAAACACGTTTATGACATTCCTATTAAGGGTTGCTATAGTCGTGTAACATAACCTGATATAATTCAGAAGTTGGAAAATGCTCTTCTACAGGAATGAGAGGGAACTCTTCAGTCTCTTATTGATAACCATTTTTATTCCATGGTCTATATATCGTGGAAATGTATCTATATTTCTATATATATGGAAATAATGTTGAATAATTTCCTGTACGAAGAAACCATAACCTTTATTGAAACTGAGTTTTATCTAAGAAAACTTAACATTCATTTGCTTTTATATTAGACATGAATTGTGATTTTGTTTTTTAATGATAGATATCACCAATAAAATTTTATAACATTTTCTTCGCTGCTTTTTTCTTTAATTCTTATGTCTCACAAAAAATTATACATCAAATATCAGTCACCAAAACATATCCTCGTCTGAAGTTTACACTAAAAATCATAATATTCTCTTATTATTTTAAACCATGTATTTAGAATATTCATTAATTTAATATTTTGGAAATTATAGTCCGCAAATTTAATTTTAACATCTTTCGAAGAAAGCATAAAATATAAAAAAATGCCCTTTCTTAATATTCGATTTAGTTTTGAATTGATAATGATTAAATTTAATTATAAAAGAATATTATCCTATTTAATATGAAAACAATATTTTAAGGGCTATATTTTTTCCATGACGTGTGTATTTATTTTAAAATACAAGAATTTTATTCGGTAGAAATAAATTCATTTTGTATCAATAGTAAATATTTAAAAATATTTTTAATTTTGTACCGTTATATCATGTGTTTCCAAGTTCTGTAAGTTTCTGATTTCAACAAAAATTTTATTGTTTTAGATAAATGGAAGTCGAAATTCTGATACATTCGATGTTTTGTTGCTCCTTAAATATTCCTTTTTGTAATAACTTATTTTGTTTATAATTTTTGAAATTAATAATTTGATTGAACTACAAATCTAGCAAATCAGTTCAATTTTTACCTCAAATTCATACTATCATTTTCTCATAGTTTTGAAATATGCCATGCAATTCTAATATGTTTGAACATGATATTCTATTTTTTCAACTTTAATGAATAGTATGGGAATTTATTTTATTAAATTTAATAATATTGAATAGAATTTCAGAGCTATAAATATTGAATGTAGAGAATTACGAAACTTAATAAATCTCATAATACTGAAAGCTTTTTTTTTAAAATTATTTTCCAACTTTTTATTCATATTGTTTCTTTCGAGAAATTGCTATTATTTAAATTGCTCACACAAATATGTTAAAGAAACCATAGCTAAATTGCGGTAATATGGACTAATTTTAAAAATGAAAGTAAAAATATAAGAAAGTTACCGGGAATTTCAATTAAAATTCCAGGTCCGGATTACGATGAAAAAAGATGATCCCCTTGAGCTGTCAATCATAAATGAAAAGTTCTTAAAAACAATGTTTATATGAATACAAATAAAATTGAACAAAACTGTATAAAACTTCAAACCATGATATCATTAAGAAAAACCAAAGAAATAATTTCTCAAAATTATCTAAAAAATTTACAAAATAAAAATTGACTAAAAATAGTCGTACAACATAAGCAGAATTTATATTAGCTAAGCTATCAGAAAAAAGTTTTGGATAATCAAAAAAAGTTAAAAGTGGTTTTAAAGAACAAGAATTTTATTTTTAAATTTCTGCCGACTGATGAAACAAGTTTAATTAAGGGAAGCTTAATTTTATTACAATTTTACTAAATAATGTTCATCCAGTAAGTTAAAAAACTATTTTAGAAATAAATTAATTCTTTACAATTAATATATTTTTCTGATACATGTTTGTAAAATGAAGAAGTAAGAAAATAATGCATAATTCTTACAGAATAATATTAAGGCATTTATATAAACCAAAATCTCAATCAAAAGTCCTAGGTTAATTCGAAAATTGAACAGGTATTGTATTAAAGAAACGAGTATGTATATATTACGCAATACATTTAACGTCGTTGATTGTATTAAGTAATAATGAACGGTATATGAAGGTATGTTAACCTATATGCCTATCAGTATACTTTAGTTACATAACATCAGGTTAGTATACTTGAAAAGGCATCCCTATTTTATACAGGATGTTAAAAAAATTTAAAACACTTAAATGTTAATACTAATCGATATAAGCAAATTTCATCTAAGAATGTATGATCTTTAATGAGATGCCAATGTGCTACATAATAAAGATTGTAAGTCTTGCGATTAGATCTTCTTTGCAATCAAGAGACATATCATATGTCAGACTCTTCTGAAAAGAAATTGAGACATGACAAAGCGAATGATCATGGTGCTATAGCTACATGGTAAGTTCACTAGCAATACTCTTCATTTTGGACTAATATCTTTGTATGAAAATGTTTCGTAGCAAATATTGTGAAGTCATTATAAAAATGTTTTTTTTTGTCACCGCTTAGTTTGGATTGATATTTAGGAAACTTTTCCTCATCGTTTTTGAGATGCTTTTAGTGGATGTAATAATCAAATCAGTATCATTTTTATCTTGTCACCAGATCTTCTGATCTCAATTAGGATAAATATCTGTTTCCATCTTTTGAAGTGAACGTTATAGCAATAAAACATTGAGTAATTTAAAAACCTTAATAATAGAAATGAAGTATATGTGGATGAGTTTCAAATGTTATTTGCTAGTATGTACTGAATAATAACTAATGTGAACATATTTAAGAATGGAACCCATTAACATTAAATAATCATTATTAATGATAATTTTCGTCACCGCTCAGTACAGAAAATCTAACAGATGAAAGTTGTTAAAAGGCATTTTTAATTCCTATTGAACATCATTGCTTTTTAGAAAGGCTTTTCATAGATATTGGACTTCATTTATTACTCATAAATAAAGTATGTGCTTTGGAGTTTTCAAGAAGAAATCTTGAGAACTCCCAAGCACACACTTTAATGAAAGTACATGCAAAAAGTGAAGAGGCAACATCCATCTCCAGTTGTTCAACAATAATAGAGAGTGAAGGTGTGTGTCCTAACATTAATCCATACTAAGCTCTAGTATACATGTTTCTGTTTGACGATGAAATATCTAATTTAGATTTACCATTGAATTATCTCGAATAAATGTTATTTTTATAAAGTGCCAAACTTATGAGTTTATATGTGTAATTGGAAACATACTTTTGTAACAACGATTATAGAATAGACTTTATGCATCCTTAGCGCAGATCTTTATATGCATAATGCATCAAACAGTATGCTAAATCATCATCTGTTTTATAACTTTTCTTTAAGAAATGTTTAGTTAGTTCAACTTTTAATTTGAAAAATGGCTTTTTTCAGTTTTAACTTATCTCTCTCTCTACCCAAAATATAACTATAAAATAACTGGACAGGCCTTTGAAAAAAAATCGAATAACAAATAAATAAAATTATATGTCGTTAAGATGATTTAACTACCATGGAATTATATTTTAGTGCATTAATTTATATGTATTAATTTTTAATAATAAAATAAGGATTAACTCTCGTAATATTAAAATATCGTTATTTATTTCAAATTAAACAAATGCCCTTGCAATTCTTTTTTTAGTATTTTCGTCTTATAACTTGGCTATTTTATTGGTTATGTAACTGAAACAGGATCTTTATTGGTGTCACGCCTTTTTACTTTTATGTTTCATTTTTAAGTTATTTGTTTTATTGCTGCGCAAAGGAGCCGATAGATGCTGAAGAGACACCCTTCCACTTCCTGCCAAACTTAATTTAGTGAATCTCTGGTCTTAACCATTTCGAATAGGTCGTCTAACAACACGCTTTTTAACCTTGCCTTGTTTTCTTCGCCCATTAAACGTGCTTAACTGATATGGGCTACACTGAGATTAATAGTGGCGTATGTCTTATATTTTGTTGCCCACCCTTTTCTTAAAAAAATAAATAAAAAAAAAAACAATTTAAATTGTTTTAAAACGTGAAGATTGGAACTTATTCAGTGATTTTTAAATATCAATGCAAATGGAATGCCGAAAACAAAAACAATTCAAAGAAATACAATATTAGAGGTATTTGCATACATATTCATGGAATTCAAGGCAATTGAAAATGTAAAACTGTTCATAATTGTCATTTTAAAGAATCTTTTAAGGATTACAAGGAAAAAAAGATAAACCGAGTGGAGTGCCTTTGTCATCAATAATGTTATTTTAAATGTGATTTAAATAGAGAAGACAGTAAATTTTTTCTAATAACTACTGTAAAGTCTGCAGTTAGAGACTCTAGACAGTATATATGAAAAATAATAAATTTGTTACTGATGGATTTATGAGGAATTTGATAATTGCATAACTTATCCCATCACTTTTTTAAGGGTATTTGTTTAAATTAAAGTTGTAATTTTTGAACTAATTCCCTAAGTAAATTGCTGATTATTTGATCTGTTCTATCAAACAAAGTTCATATAATTATAATATTTGATAAAATTAATTTATAAAATGCTTTATATAAACGCTACATAATGAAAGATTTCTTCATTTAATCCAATTTTAATATTAAAAGTGCGTTGCAGGAAAGTTGATTATCTTCGCAAATAGTTATGCTTCTCAGAAATTGAATTGATATGAAATTAAAATTTTTATTAATAACTACATTGCTTTAAAAAATTATGATTTTGGACTTTTTATTACACATTTTTGAGAAATCCATTCAAATATAGTAGGGATGTAATTTCATAGATAGAACTTATCGGTAACTAGTTCTGTTATTTAAATTCTATTAAAATTGATTCTGTTTTGAAATTATTTCTGTTGTATATTTAAATACATTTCGAAAATTATCGGATCAAATAAAAAAAAAACATTTTCAAGCGAATATTTTGCTTTTTAAATGTAGGAATATTAGCATATTAACCATAAAAATATTTTTTTTTATAAATCTATTCATTATTTGCACGATTATTCGATTTAAAAATATCAGAATGACAGTAAATGTATTAACATCAATAAATATTTTCTACATCATGCGAATTATTATTATGCCAAAATGTGAATATTAATGTATTTAAAATTTTTTTAATAAGTATTAACTTTAAAGTTTCTCTTTTAAAGCCATATAAATAATTTTAATCTTACACATTTTATATGAAATTTAATTTTTATTTCAAAATATATTTAACTAAAATAAAATAAATATTGTGTGCTGTTACAATATTTGAAAAATGTACTAAATAAATATTGAGTCAATAATAATCGGATTTCTCTAAATATTTCAACAAACACAAAAAACATTGTATGTTCAAGCAACTGTAAAGCCACCGTTAAAGTTAAAAATGCCTGAACTGCAAAATGGTTAATGGTGTACATCTCAATTGGGAATATATCTCTTTGTTCGCCATTTGATTGAGAACTAACGCAATGGCAAATAAATACAAGTTCTTGCTACTAGCTTACTCCTATACACGATATTATCTGAATGAATAACATTAAGTATTATGACTCGAGTGGTGATTTTGTTCTTATGGAGAGCGATACGAACAATTTAAGAATGCACGACGAATTAACAAGAAGACATCCTCTTGAAGCCACTATCGCTTTGAGATCTGGTCAGAGATGGATCTCACGTACTACGACCAGTCATGTCCGTTATCCCACGCGCCCAATTAACAAGAGAGCGCTCCACTCTGAATGTGCAATGAAGGAGCCAGACCAGGTGTTACACCACTTTGTAATGCAATCTCCTTGGCAGGTATCCTTAGTTCCTCCGCTCTTATCTTGCGCGACCTATCACCCTCCCTAAGTTGGTGACACCCAAGTGTGATGCATGGCCACGTGCACCCCACCACAAGAAATAAAGGGTTTGAAAATGACTTTTAATGGGGTAGTTTATTCCCAATTGATGTATAACTGTTAGCGAACCGATTAGAGGGTGTTCCGCAGCCCCCGCAATTGCCTGTAACCGCGGCTGATTGGGTCGTTATACTCTTTAACGACAGTTAAATGCTGAATCCCTTATGAGGAAATCTTTAGACATTATATTTTTGAGATATATTGTTACTAATTATCCAATAATCATAAAGTAAATATATTTGTGTTCAGTATAAGTAATACTATAATTTAAAAAAATGTCTACCTAAAAATTATTACAAAATATTCAAAGTTGTATTTTACGTAAAATTTCTTTACTGATGTATTATCAACATTACAAAACATTTATGGATATTGGGGAGCAAGTGTTAGGGCTATTTCTTAATAAAATACATTTTATATATTTTCATAATAAATAAAATAATTTATTCATATTTTGATAACCAATATTTAAATTTGATTTCTAATTCAGAAAAACTGTCAAACTTTTCTTGATTAATTGTAAATGAAATTTTATTTGTTTGTGTTTATTTATTTAGCTCAAATGAGATATCAGTTCATAAAATAAAATTCCATTTTAAATTCCTAATTTAAAATGTTTAACCTAATTTATATATTTTCAAGTATTGATCTTTTTGAAAAATTTAAATTATTCAATTGTAGCTCTGCAAAAGGGTATCATAATTTATTAAACAAGTATTGTTTAAGAACCATAAATGTCTGCATATATATCTAGGTTTCTATAACAATTATTAAATACAAATATTTATCAAATATTTATACCCACTCCTCAAAACTTATGTATACATATATATCTACAAATCCTTGTATAAATATTTCTGCTTTTATATATAAAAAAAATCGCACATATAGTTGAAGTAAATATTCGAAAACTAACTGCAATACAGAAATCGCATTTTATATTTACTAATGTATATCTAAATACAAACATATAGTATATACATCTGATTAACATAAATGAAACATTCTAGCTTATTGTTAAATGCAATGTTATTATTAAATATATTATAATTTTAATAAATGTTTTATTACATCTTCTCAATAAATTGCAGATATATTTTAAAAATAAATTTTGTATTAATATTTATATAATGAAAAAAATTAGCAGAAAAAATTTATTTTTCATTCTCTCATGAACTAAATATAATTTTTATGAAAACAGCTAAAATCATAAAAAATCTAATTTTATGTGGAAAACACAATTTAAAAAATTTAAAAAAGAAATAAGAAATTAGGATTTTATTAAAAAAGTAAATCAAGAAAACATTGTAAAGTTAACGAAAATCAAAATATAAAAAAACATTAATAATTACACGTAGAAAAGTATATAAAAACACAAATTTAAGAAAGAAGAAAAAAAAAACTAACTGAAAAACTAAATCTAGATTAATTAAATATAGGCAACACTTTTTACATAATAAATATCAAACACTTTTTACATAATTTCCTCAAATAATAGAAGGAAAGAAAATATATTTGAAAACATTTTTCAGATTAATTTTCCCTCTACTGAAAAACAGAAGTAAGCAAACATTTAAATTGAATTTAAGAAGTCACTGAGAAGAATTCCAACTATTTGAAAAATAATTTAAACACTTCACTCATGCGCCTCTTTTAAACCAATCATATCACTCTTACAAACCGCACTGGTGTTCCTGGTGCAATTTGATTGAAATAGCTTGGTAAATGTGGTATGCCTCCGAGGAGGGTCGGTCGGTCCCCGACCCCTCACAGTGTTATTTTTTTCCTCAATTAAACAGACCCCACGGACATGTTTTTTCTAAGCCACCCACCCCATGTGGAATTTATAAAAAATAGAAATATCTACATCCACCCCTGGGTGAAATATGGAAAAAAATTTCCCTATATGGTCCATCTGGGCTAAAAAAATAATAAAGAGGAACATAATAAAAGAGATTCAAAAATGCCTGAAATTCCAAATATACCACTAAGCCCACTCTTTCGCAAGTGAGATATGTGCCCTCGCTCAGCCAAGAAAGTTCACGTGCAATTTAAAAATGATTAATCTCGCCAAAAATGAAAAGAAAAGCACTCCCCCCTTCATGCGCCATTTTTTTTCCTTCTTGGCGTCGAAAAAATTCCCGATTCAGCCAACGCCTGGAATGTGCATGTTAAATGAAGTTCATTGGCGTGCAAAATATAGGCATGTTTCATTATACTTTTAGATCCCCTTTCTCCTATTTTTTAGTAGTATTATCATTATTTCTTTTCGTTGTGTGCATTAAGGTTCCTTTTTTTTACATTAATTTTTTTTGTTAAAAAAAAGAGAAAGATCTCTTTTCTTTTCCTCATTTAATGCGATTCAGCCACCGCTTTCCCTTTAATGCCTATGAACGGAAAACGGAATTTTTTTAGTCTTCCCATTTTTTTAAAAAAAATTATTTTTTATCATTTTTTCCGGCAAGCGTTGGGGGGAAGAAAAAGTCACAAAAAGAGAGGATGAGCTTACACAAAAGGAAGCCACCAAGTAAATACAAAAGATAGGATATTATTAATTTTTCCCACTCCACACTCACCCCTTAGTTTAAGCTCCGACGTTTCAAAAAATTAAAAAACATTTGTCACTTATCTGTAAGAGTAAAGATAGAAAAGAGAGCGCTCTGAACGTGTGATTACGCGTTATTATTTATTATAATTCGTTATTATTGTGTCGTTAGATTAAAACTGAGCCTTGCTACAGCAGCTTAGTTCGCTACATACACTCGCCATTTATCAATTAGATTTTTTTTTCTCAGAAGTTTTGGCTTATGCATATTTATGAAGTATTTTTTCTTCTTATAGATGAGATTTTTTTTCTTCCGTATTCTGTTGCTATATATGGTTCATGAATTTTATTTCTTTTAAAAAATTGGGGAATTTTAAGCCGTTGCCAATAATGAAATATATAGATTAGTAATAGTCGATAAATAGATGATAAAAATATTAATTATTTAGGTAAAATTATGATAATTTTAACAATATTCTTGATTACCAATAGACTTGTTTCTTAAATAAAAGAAAATAATGTGATTTTAAATACTTAATTCAATAATTACTCGTTGCTACTTACTATGTTTGTATATTTAGTGGATATCAGAATTTTTATATAATGTTAAAAACTATTTATAAAACTACTACGATAATTAGAAGAATCTTTTTTATATTTTTTTATATTTTTTGAACTTTTATAAATTTTATTTATAATAAACATACACTTTTCTGGAAATAGAAATTAACAATAATAAGAACAAAGTAAATTAGTTTATATAGATATAAAATCGAAAAAGATTTTTTTTTTACATTCAGATAATGAATATTTTTACATTAGAAGAAATTCTAAAACGCAGATAATTCATCTATAATGGAGTATATAAAAGATCAAATATTTGAGCTGACATAATATATTGTTGTAAATGAAAAATAAAGCAGATTAATAGAAAGAAGCAGATTTTTTAATGTCAAACAAAATTAATTTATGATTTTACTTAAATTTAAAGAAATAAGAGAACTAAAAGGGGGAAAAAAGAACTCATATACCAGTAAAGTTATCAGTTGTTCAAAAATTACACTTTCAGGATTTTCACGGCTAATAGATGAAACATTTTATCCAAGAAAACCTAGAAATATGCCAATATATAACAATAAAATACAATAATACATAACAATAAATAAAATATAAAATCCAACATTCGGTGAGGTTCAGAAAGTTTTTATGTTTAACAACTAATTACTAGTTTCGTCTGCAGAGGTAAATATATTCCAGTTTTTAGATGGATCAAGCTACCTTTCTTTCTGAATTTGTTATTAGATCTGATCATTTTCTTAACTTAATGCATGGTCAAAGAGAGGAAGTTAAGAGAGAATAGCACAAGCAAGATTTTGATTCAATGGAATTATTACCACAGTTTTTAATCATATGGTATCAAAGTAACGAAAATCATTGCATTACTCATTAAAAAAATGTATCTTTTACACCAGATATGTATGGAGAAAAGATTTTCGAGCAGGATAGTAATATTGCTTGTGTTTTTTTCCGATGCTACAACTTCTTAGATTAAGTCAAAAATTATATGAAATAGACTATAAGTACTTCTACATCAATCTAATTAAAAAATTTACATTATATTGTGGGAGGTATTATGATAATAAAAAGCATTATATTGAATGAACGCTGAATTTTGAAAATAATTGATTAAAAAGCTGAATCGATTTTTTGCTGGGGATGCCCACAAAATTTTAAAAATACAAGATTTATGAGCTCTTAATTTTATCATTTACTTTTTAAATATTTGCATCTATTAATTTTTTAAACAAGTTTAAATTATACAAAATTGATTAGATTGGAAGTAAAAATGTGAATAAAATGTTTTGGTACTAACTTTCAACTTGCTATTTTATATTAGTAATATAATTTTTAAATTTTTTAAACCATTGTTTTTAATATGTCTAAACATAAAGTTTCTGTGTTCGATAATTGTTAATAATAACTTCTTAGTAATAACATTACCAAAGAGCACCGTCCCACCCGAAGGTATACGGTGGAGAACGTCGTCGGACAGTAATCCTGGAGGTAACTCAGGCTCAGCACTTGGCCAGGGAGTGTGAGTAGAGCTCCTCAAGTGATTGACTGTCCAAACCGAGGGGACAAAAAGGGTTCTGTTGGGATTCACTGAGGCTGGAAGTGGGCCGGATGGCCTTAATTGAGAAAGATACAGCACAAACACACACACACACACACACACACACACACACACACACACACACACACACACACACACACACACACACACACACACACACACACACACACACACACACACACACACACACACACACACACACACACACACACACACACACACACACACACACACATATATATATATATATATATATATATATATATATACACAGGCAAGTTTACAGAGGGTATTTACATAAGTACAAAGGAAGGAGGAGGTGGAGGTTAGTCAGTGAGCTGAAGGAGGAGTTCAGCCTGAAGAATTTCCTTGGCACCTTTCCTGAATTCTTTAAGAGGGAGGAGCTGCTTGAAGTGTAGTTGGTGGAAGTTCTTGGGAAAGGTCTTTTCCCGAATATTGGAGTAGCGACTACAATGGAGGAGAAGGTGTTCTGGATCTGATCGTCATGTGGACAGACATCTGACTGCCCGTGGAATCTGCTGCGATAGGTTCCGAAGACTCCGTGCCCGGTAAGAAGCTGGTTTAGGAAGAAGTCCCCTTGTATTCTTTTCCGTGAAACTTTCGGGAAGAGTTCAAAGAGTCTCCTGGATTTGTTGGAGGTCTCCCATCTGTGCTACCCCATAGAAGTCTCATGCTCGATGGTAAGTGTCCGGAACTGCTGTTTGCTGAGTTTGACAGTGATGTCAATGTTGTCTAATTGGGTGGCCTGCTTCGCTGCAACGTCTGCTGCTTCATTTTGGGTGATACCAATATGAGCCTTGACCCAGTGAATTGTCTCTCTCATCCTTTGCAGACCTCAACAATCTCTTGTAATGTATCACTTGAGTCTTGCCTTCCAGCCAACGCCAAGAGTATTAACCTAGAGTCTGTGTGAATGTGGCATTTCTGGTAATCGTGGGAGATCGCGTGCTTGATGGTTAGCAGGATTGCCGTTGCTTCTGCCTCAAACACTGAAGCCGTGTAATTAAATTTGGCTCGGGTGGTCTTAATCAGCTCATTGTCTCTGTAGATGAGTGACGCACAGCCGACTCTATTGTCAATCTTCGAGCCGTCCGTGTAGGCGTAGAAGTCTTCGTGGACCTGCTCTATATTCCAAGCCCAAGGGTTGGTCGTCCATGGTGGGGTGAGACTTGGGACCTTGATCCAGGCATTGCAGGGGTTCCAATCAGTCTCGTTGATGTGGATTGTGGACCCAAGATTCCACAACTTGTACCTCTTTTGGAGGGCTTTGAGGAAGATCTGTGGGACACCTGCTAGGATTTGGAGTGCATCGGTGGAGGTAGTACGATAAGCTTTCGTCACTTTCAGGTGTACAATACGTTGGATTTGCTGGAACTTATTGTTGATCCTGGCAGTGCTGGAATACCAGACCTGACACCCGTAGAGGATGGTACTCTCAATGACGCTGCAGTAGATGAATCAAGTGAAAAGTAAATAAAAAAGTAAATGTGTTGCTTCTCAATTAGAAAGTAATGTCTAATATCGCTACATTGAAACAGTTCTTTTGGTATGATGTTTGGATGATCCATGAGGGAAATTAACCCGCATAAAATTAAAATTGTGTCCTTGAAAATCAATTTAGTAATGAAATCACTTTAATTTAGCTAACTAAATGTATCTTGGTATTTTTTCAAGATTTTTAAGCGTAGATTTATATTCTAGTCGTAAAAATATTTTTCCATACTCTTGTAATAATATATCTTATAAGGTGACTCTATAACGATTAATTTAGAATATTATATTCAGATTTAATTTTCAATATCGAACCCGATTTGTAGCAAATACATTTTTACATAAGCATGTAATATTTATTTAATATAGCCTGTTGTATTCTGTACCATCTGACATCATGGAAGTTAAGATTTTCCATTATACCTCCGCTTTTGATCTTAAAGAAATGTCATGTTTTTTTACTCAGAAGCGAAAATAATATAACGTAAATACGATGATTTTAGTGGCTCAAAATTTTATTTTAAATTTAATATATACTGAATCGATTTTTTTACGCAAAAATTGAACTATAAAGTGATAAACAATGGTAAACAAGCTAAATGATAAACAAAGTTATAGCTGGTTGGTGCAAAAGATTGATTGGTGATAATTTTGACGGTTAAAAGAAGTATTACGTTCACAAATCACCAAAGGTAAAAACAACTAAATACAACAAAATTTAATTTTGTCTCATTAAAGAAAGTACTATTACATTATATATACTCAATCTATCACCGATGTGATAGTTTAACAGTTTCCGCTAGAAATAAACATTGGCGTTTAAATAAGTTTTATCAATAAGTGATAATTGTTTAGCTTATAATATGTAAATGTAATGTATGTATTATTTTTAGTAGTTTCTGAAAACGTAAATATTTTCCAGCAATACATGATGCACATGGAATATTTATGAGAATAATTTACGATTTTTTTCTTTCACGTTACGACGGTTATCAAAAGCGGGGGTATAATAGAAAAGTAAGAAGTTTTCAAATGATGCAAACAATCATAATTTCATGTCAAAATTAAATTGATTAACACATTTTCTGGTATTGTTGGGTGATGGTTACGATACAATAAACCAATTATAAAGCAGTTATTTTTTTATCTTATAATTGAAAATGTATCAATAAATATTCAAAATTCGTCACAAAAATGATATAATTGATTTATGAAAAGACATTGATACAAAGAAAACTAATGAAATTGACATTTAAATGATTCTTCATACATTATTATTAGTATTAGGTTTAGAAAAGTACTTAACTATATATATACATACATCAAAAATATTAACTATATATACCTGGGACCTGAGCAGCTACCCGGCATGTCGGCAGGTGGTGGATCGCCGAACGGACTGACAGGATAGCCTTGAATACAGAATCAGAGGCCGCGAACCAGCTCCCGTAAACCCTGGTATTAGGCGACCCGTGCCTAGGGCTATTCGGCACCGTGCCTTAACGGAGCCTCTAGTTGCATGGCGAACTTCTAGAGCTTTTTGCCTTGCCCAGTAACTCAGGCAATGCTGGGTGGACTGTTATATTACCTGAGCTTATTAATTGTTATCTTATGGCTTAAAAGGCAAAAGATATAACAAACCTTTCTGCATTTGCAGGTGAAGCCTCTGAAGCAGACCTTGTTGAAAAAGACAAGGGAGTCCAAAAGCAATCTAGTAAAGGGGCAGCAATGAATCCCTCTAAGGAGGTAGAAAGGACCTTCAAATTATCTTCTTCTGGTGAGAGTCAGGAAGCTATCGCTAGCATGACTGATTCTCTGACCAGAATCATGCTTAAAAAGAGATTTTCTGGTGCCCAGAGGAAGAAGCTGGTGAAGGAACGCAAAATTGCCGAGGGGACTTGGGTTGAAAAGCCCAAGGTAACCAAAGACGAGAAGCGTCCCTCCAACCAGATGGACCAGGGCAAGGCCGGAAAGGCTGCCAAGGGAGAAGGACCTGGGGGATATACCTACAGGGCGGCTCTCACCGCGGTCAAGATTGCTGTGCTCATAGAGTGTCATCTGGAAAAACGGCTAACAGAGGAACAGGCCTCCGACCTGGAACTCTTGTTAACCAAGAGAATTGGAAGGAATGAGGAGGGTTTTGCTCCAACTTTCCTATCCTGTAAACTTGAGAATGGGGGCACTTATTGTCAACTGTGAATATCTGGGGAGCTCAAAGTGGCTGGAACAGACTGTCAGTGACATAAGCCCCTGGCAGGAGAAAAACTCTTGGTGAGTGAGGCAAGGAAACTTATCAGAACCACCAAGATAATTGCAAAACTGCCGAAAATCTACAGTAAACTGGAGCCTAAAGAGGTCCTGAGGAAAATCGAGGCATAGAACAGTGGAGTCACTCCAACGGAGTGGAACGTTCTTAACATCAAGAACGACCCATCTGGGCAGACCATCGTTCTTAGTATACCTAAACTAGATTCTGCCACACTTGGTGTAAGGGGATAAAATTTTCATATCGGAATTCTCCAAGTGCAGGCAAAAGTACTTGACAAACCCGCTCCTGCCGATGGGGTTGAAGGTAGTTCAAGTCAACCTCCACCACAGTAGAAGTGGTACCACTAACCTCAGTAAGAAGTTTCTTGCTGGGGATATACACCTGGCCCTGATTCAGGAACCCTGGCTGGTTAGGGAGAGAATCAGTGGCCTCAGTGGAACTAAAGGTAAGCTTATCTATTGTACCAATAGCAACGCTAGAACTTGCATACTTTTACATAAAAACATTGAGGTTTTACCCCTCTCTGAATTTATCCTTAGGGACCTAAAAGCTGTGGCCGAGCTGGCAGCCGAATGGTTAGCGCTCTTGCCTTCGGTTCAACAGTTCGTGGGTTCGAATCCCACCTTGGGCATGGATGTTTGTAGTGGTTCGGAATCCACTTTAAACCGTAGGTCCCGGTCTAATTAGCGCTGGTGTGTAAAAAATGACAGTTGAGCGACAAACAAACAAAACAAACCTAAAAGCTGTGAAAGTCAGACTCAACATAGAGGGAGGGGACAGAGAAATTGTTTATGGCTCTATGTACCTGCCCTATGAAGAGAAGGCTCCACCTGACTATTATCTGAACAAGCTCATGAACTTTTGCAGAGACAACAACTTACAGGTAGTCCTAGGACTAGACTGTAATGGTCACCATGTTGTCTGGGGAAGTACGAATACAAATAAAGGAGGTGAGTGCCTTTTAGAATTCATTATAAACTACGGGTTAGATATTCTAAATGAGGGCAACGAACCAACTTTCATTACTTCCAATCGATCTGAAGTAATCGACATTACTATAGCGACAACGCTAATTAGCAAAAATATCAAAAATTGGAAAGTAGATGGCAGACTTTCTGGCTCAGACCATCAAAACATTCATTTTGAAATTCACTCTAATGTGTGTCTGGATCGCATGTTTAGAGACCCAGTTAGGACGGATTGGAAGAAATTCTAAGAGGATGTGACTGGGTTGGTTGAGCACGGGAACAGACCTATTAGAGACAACTACGATGTAGAAGTTACAGTAGATTCTGCACAGTAGTATTCTAGATTCTTATCATAACAATTGCCCAATTCGCAATAGGAAAGCTAAACTCCAATGTCCTTGGTGGAATGACTCTCTAGCAGCTGAAAGGACAAATGTTAGGAAACTTTTTAATAAAGCCAAGAAAAATGGTAGTAAGAACTATAAAATGGCTCTCACTAATTATAAGAAACTTGTTAGGAAAAGCAAAATTAACTCCCGGAGGAAGTTCTGTGAAGAGATAGATTCTATATCTGAAGGAGCTAGACTCCAAAAACTCCTCAAAAGGGATGAACCTATTTTGGTTGGCACTTTAAAGGACGAGGAGGGTAATTTTGCTGCTTCGAGGAAAGAGATTATTGAAATTATGACCAAAACCCACTTTCCAAGAGCTAGAGATATTTATAGCAACGAAGGGGAGCACTGCATTGGCTCTTTGCAAAGAGTCAATAGTGATCAATGGACCATCGCTAAAAATATCGTTAACTACAATATTGTTAAATGGGAAATCTCTGTCTTTAAACCTCTAAAAACCCAGGGCCTGATGGATTTATGCCCATCGTGATCCAGAAGGCAGAGGAGGTTATCCTACCAGTGCTAACTAGAACTTACAGAGATAGCTTAGCACTGAGTTGCATACCAAAGATATGGCAGAAGACCTGGATTGTTTTCATTCCTAAACCTGGCAAGGACACCTATGACCACGTCAAATCTTACAGACCTATCACTCTTTCTTCATTCTTTCTTAAAATTATGGAGAAAATCATTGATCGGCACATAAGAGATAACTTGGGTAGTAACAGTCCCTTGCATGCTCTTCAATTTGCTATCAACCCGCCAAATCTACTGAAACTGTTTTACATCAGCTAGTTTCTAAGATTGAAACCACTCTGGATCAAAAGAAATTACCTTGGCAACTTTCCTGGACATCCAAGGTGCCTTTGATAACACTTCCCACCTATCAATCCTCAATGCACTTAGAGGGGCAGGGATTAATCAGACCCTGTGTACTTGGATTGAGGCCTTGATTTCGGATAGATGTATACAAATGAGTATCTTCGGTGACTCATTTGAGAAAAAGACTACTAGAGGTTGTCCTGAAGGAGGTGTTCTCTCACCATTACTTTGGAACCTAGTTGTAAATAGCCTTATAAAATATCTAAATGATAGGGGCTATTATACGCAAGGATATGCTGATGACATTGTCATCTTTATCCTTGGCAAAGATTTCGACATAACTTGTCATCTCATGTAGGATGCTCTAAGTTATGTAGGTCAATGGTGCATGGATAGTGACCTGATGGTTAATCCTCAGAAAACCTACCTTGTACCTTTTACACTCAAAAGGAAATGGAAGGGTTTTTTCATACCTAAACTTTTTGATGGTGAAATCAATGTGGCTTCAGAGATGAAGTATCTGGGCATTTATTTAGACCAAAAGCTCACCTGGAATAAGGACATTGATGATAAAATTAACCGAGCAAAGAAAAGCATTATGATTTGTAGGCGAATGCTTGGTAAAAACAGGGGTCTACATTCAAAACTGATGTTGTGGATGTACACAGCTATTGTCAGGCACATTATCACACATGTCTGTGTGATCTGGTGGCTTAAGGTGGAAGAGAAGACTGTGACTGACAGACTAGGAGGTCTACAAAGACTGACCTGTCTCTGCATCACATGAGCAATGTCCACCACGACAACCAGAGCATTGGAAGTTATGTTGGATCTGACTCTCTTAGACATCTTCATCTGAAGCGCTGCCAGAATGACTGCATATGAAATGAAGTACGAAACCAATGGTACGACGAACCTGTTGCCAAAGGGGACAGGGGTATTACCGGGAAAATTCAAGATCCTATTTTCCTGATGACCTCGGACATCATGGAAAAGTCCTACATGTTTGAAAGGACATTTGAAATTGTTTTTCCAACTAGAGACGAATGGGACAACAACATGTTCTAAACTAAAATAGGAGATCTAACCTGGTACACAGATGGATCCCTGAAAAACAGCCTCTCAGGACTGGGAGTATGTGGTGTGTCACCAAGAACCAGCCTATCTGTAAGCCTTGGGCGATACGCTACGGTCTTCCAGGCAGAAGTTTTAGCCATTATCCACTGTCTGCGACTAAATATGAGGAAGGGCTATCACGGTAAGATGATTCTCATTTTTGTGACAGTCAAGTAGCTTTAAAAGTGCTCAATTCTTTCAAAATCAAATCTAAAATAATTTTGGAATGCAGAAACCTTCTTACAGAACTGGCAACCAGAAACAAGGTGATCCTTGTATGGGTGTCAGGGCACAAAGGTATCGAAGGTAATGAAAGGGCTAATGAACTTGCTAAACAAGGATCATCTTTTGTTCCCATCGTTGCAGAACCTTTTTGTTGGATCAATTTGAAGACCGCAAAAACCAGTGTTCTTAGATGAGAAAAATAGAGGATGTATGAAGCTTGGCTCAACACTCCTGGTCAAACCTACGCTAAAAGTATGATCTGTGGATCATCAGCGAGGATTGCCTCTGAAATTCTAAGATGCTCTAGGCAGAAGATACGTTTAATCGTAGGCTTCATAACTGGGCACAATTATTTCAGAAAACAACTCCATAAAATGGGACTGTTTCAGCAAGACCATATCTGCAGGAAATGTCATATGCAAGAGGAAACGGCCAAGCATATCATTTACCAATGCGAGGCCCTACCCCTTCCTAGATTATGTTCTTTAAACACCATGCATACTAGAGAGTTACACCTAGACTCCATTAAATGGTTATCGGACTTTATTAATAAAGTGGGTGACCGGAGCAACTGGAACTAGGAAACATTGGGTTTGGAGTTAATAGTACAAAATGCTGATAAAAGCAGAGGTGCCCAATGACATACAAACCCAACTCTAAGAAAAAGAAAAAGAAGAACTATATATATATATATATATATATATATATATATATATATATATATATATATATATATATATATATATATATATATATATATATATATATATATATATATATATATATATATATATATATATACATATATATACATATATATATATATATATATATATATATATATTCCTAGTAATAAGTTTTCCCTATCAGAACTAGCCTCCCATCAAAATTACTCAATTCAGATAATGTTACTAGTGAGAGCTTTTCCGAGTTTAGCTCCTTGAAAATGATTTATGCATCTCTTATTCAGAAGAAGAGAAACATAATATGACTTTTCTTTGTCTCCCTGAACTTCCTGTACATTTAAGTAAAACATTATGTTAATTTAATATTTAGGTCCACATTTGATGCCTTGATATTTGGTAGACATCAGGTACAAAAATATTAGATAATTTTGATATTCATGTCAATAAAACTTTTTATTAGTTTGCGAAAATATTTTCTAAACTACAAATCATAAACAAGATTAAAAATATCTGCATTATTTTTAGTGAATAAATATATCCAGTTATATTAAATATATGTATTGAAAATAATTTGATACCATGGTGATATGATAACTACAGTCTTTTTTACTGAGTATATTCCTTGTAATATAAATCTTCTTTAATTTTCGGCGATAAATCTCGAGTATATTTTTGAAAAATGACTCTTTTATTCATGTGACTAGAAAAAAGGAAAAACAGATATTTTCATCACTGTAAAACATGTTAGGGAGGGGCAGCAATTATAGTTTCAAATAGTATCGTGCTTGGTAATTACCCCTATCTACAAAGAATCCATAGAGAATATTTCATCATATGTAAAACTATAATATATTTTTTGGTCATGAGATAAACCAAATGTCAATGTAAACGAGCAGTTAAATGTAATTAAAAATAATAATAGACTTAAATGCTTATAAATATGTGTAATATCACAATATTTTGGAAGAAATGAAAAATTTTATCTCTACTTAATTACACTTAAAAAAACAACTTTGGATGTCAGGAAAATATTTTAAGACAATGCTATCTTTTGTGAAAACAATTTTTAGTGGAACAAGAATTATGTTGATGAGATGCTTTTGGCATTCTATTTTGCTATTCAAAGCTTTAAGGGGTTTCACGGAAAATAAATGACCATTAGAAAGACATTACGTATATCCATGAGCATTTTTACGTATTATATTTTTTTTCATATAAAAATCATTATTTTTTTTATCAATAATATATTATTTGTAATGACATTCATATTAGTACATGTCATGCAAAAAAATTTGATTTTTATGAATACTTCCTGTTTTTATGTGTGAATTTGTTTAAAAGAATATATTATTGTTATGTTACTGCAATATTACTAAATTAGAATTGTAGTTTTAATTATTGTGCTAAAAATGCTTTAACCTATAATTCAGTCAAACTTTAATGATTTTAAGTTATTTGATGGAAGCCATGCTGGAATTTATTTTTAAAGTTTCGATAATATTTCAAGAAATTAAATGTTAAAAAAAAGAATGTAGTAGGAAATATGCACTATTTTCTTTACATTGTGTAGAGGCATTCTGTGCCAATTAAATACCATTTACACGTTCACAAATTTTATGACCCTGAAATAATACGGAGGTTAAATAAAACATTTACCATGCTCTGTTTTTTATGGGCTTCTCCTTACATTTTCCCCGTTAACTTTCATCCCTTAATATTTCCATTTCCTATCTCAGTTTCGGGAGAAACTATGCCCTTAAATAACTCGTCGCCTGTGCTTCCTGAAAAAAAAAGGATAAATAAAACAAGCACAAAAAATAAAATAAAACAATTGCCCCAAATTTCACCCCGGCCATTTGTTTCACGAACATACTTGTAAGTTTGCTCGTAAATGTTGGGGAATCTAATTTTTTTTCAAGGGTTTGAGAATAAAATCCCCCAGATGGGAATTTTTATACTTCATTTTTTTGCAATATTATTATTATAATCTAGAAGAGGATACTGGGAGGGAGAAAGAAAGAGAGAAAAAAAAGAAAAGAAGGCTCAGTGATCACCAGTGAAAAGAGAACAATTTCGAGGTAGTTCTGGAATGAGGAGACTGAGGAAAAGAAGTGTACTTGGCTGCGCATTCACGCGTAGTGCTACCTTATTCGAAAACGTGAGTAAAATAAATTCCTGTCTCTCTCTCCAACGCCGGCATTTGCAACACAAATATAAAAGGGCATACTTTCCTGCCGTGCTGTTGTGACGAGCCGGAAATGGGCTTTACATCACACTCTACACTTTTATGTTGATGAGTTTAAGGAGATGGGGGTTCATGTAGTACACTGTAATACCTTAAGGGTTTCACAGGGACGACGTAAGTCAACTTTTTTCTTTTCTTTAATTTCGAATTTATTAATTCATTCACACACTCAAACACACTCATATGATTTTGAAGCAAGCACAATAGAAACGTAAACATAAAAAAAGTTAGAAAGACATTGTTCAATGCAGATATGAGTTTAAAAAAAAACATTTCTTAGTTCTGATTTTGAAGTGACGAAATAATTTATATTGGAATCAAAATGATCTATCGCACGTTTTATCCAATGTTGTAGAACTCATAAAGGAAATGAAGAAAAAAATACCTTAAAGCAATTAAATAGTAACAACAAAAACAATCAGATAGCACCACAGTATGTCTTCAACTTTCAAAAAGCCAATTTAGTAACCATAATTTAGGAAAAAATATCTTGGAAAATAATAAGAGTAAAAAATGTAGATGCACTGGTATGTGCTATACTTAGATTAGATAAAAAATAAGAAGTAGTTGATAATTCTCAATAAAATTGAAGAATCAGATGCGGTGTTTAAACTTGGTGAGCTGAAATACGCATGTCTAGAAATGTATTTAGTTGATATTAAAGATTGATTAACTGATTTTTTATATGATTGATATGATTTAGATTGATGACTGAATATGAATGCCTATTATGGTAAACCTACCTAATAATATGTTATTCCTTATTCGTTCTCGATAACCTTTTCTGCTCTTTAAATTTTGGTGATCCTACAAATTATAGTAATTAAAAATGTGGTGTTGATAAGAAATGACTCATAAAAAAATCAAAAAATATTGTAAAAGATATTTTTCCTTATAGTATGAAATTAGAGTTTGATATTTTTGATTCATCTGAATAAAATGTACATTTTTTGACTAATTTATTCAACCTTTATTTGACTTTTTATGACACCTCTGACTATTTATGATTTTCTTTGACTATTTATAATTTTTTTGACTATTTATGATACTGTATACTTCATGCCAAAGCAAACCATCAATTTATAGTTTTTGGCTTCACTATTTTTTATTTATAAAGTTATAAAAGCAATACATATAGAAAGATAGGTAATAAATCATGAAACATTTCATTTTTCGTTGGAATTAATAATTTTATTATAAAAACAAGGAAATTAAAATGTCAGATTTGACAGACTAGTGCCACTAGTCTGTTATGGAGATGTAATATATTATTAATATAAAAATTACAATTTCTTTTATTGTATTCATGCCACAGGTATATGTATAATGACTGATTTGTATTATACTTCTCTATTCTTTAAACATTTTTTACTAAATGGTGTTGTATAAATATAAGCCTTTTTAAAATAAATATACATATTAAAAAAACAACTATATGAATTTTAACACCTAAAATACTTTATAATTTAACACTACTTATAAAACTATATTTTAAAAACTAAAATACTTTATTGGTTAAGACTATTTAAAACTGATAAGAAAAACTTAAACTGTGACATTTATGATTGATATTAGAAATTACCCTTTTAAATAAGAGGCTTTTAAAATATTATTTACAAATTCTTTGAAAAACGTGAATTTTGTGAGCTGTTTTTCAAAGCTAGCGATGAAAATTTAAAATTAAATTGAATGATGAAAGTTAAATGGAGAAGCAAAAAAAATAGTCCGTAATTCCCTCTATGAGAAAATAACTCATCACGTGTGTTGGGTCAGAGGAACCCTTTCTTTCAAGTAATTCCGTCAGGTGCCGAATCGCAATCACGCGGCCCCCTTCATCATATCATGATTCTCCACTCCATCAAGAGATAGCCATCAGGGGTGGGGGAATCCGCATGATTCTGCGATTGGAACGAGCGATACCTCAGATTAAATACGTCCGTCAAATGTCTTCTTTAGGAACCTCGCTTTCTCGGTGTCGGCAACGGAGATGGGCACGTTGAACTTGCATGTGTACGGACGGTGTAATTGCTATTATTTGACATCAAACTTCCACGTGAGAGAAGGTACTAAGCTTAATTCACTTCGGAAAATACTATCTGCAAAAGGTTCATTTTGTCGAAATTGCCTGTTTCTTTCTCCGTAATGAGCATTCTATAATACTGATTCAATCGCTTTGGTATGCATTTTGAATTTGTTATTTATTTAATTTAATTATGAGGTGTCCTCACGGTTATGAGTTAAAGAGAATCAAACTTCTTTTAAAATCAAGATGTTGGGTGATTAAGGTAAATGTTTTTAATGGTATAGGATGTAAATGACATGAAACACCTTGAATATTCAATATTAATTTCGATTATGATTAAATGTTTCAAAAAACTAATATTTTCAAGTTATAGGGAATAATTCTGTTGGTTTGATTGTGTAGAAGATATAAAACCTTATTAATCATAATTTGAGCAACAAATTGAATCGTTTATTTATTATGAATATCAGAGTATTTTTATGTCATAATTTGCTTCAACCAATATGCTTTAGAAAAATGTCTTTTTAATGTAAGGAAAAACAATAATTGCACTTATAAGGAGACTGTTTCAATGTATTTTCCCCTATAAACTTTTAGATTAAGAAAAATTGTATCAATTGGTATTTATTTAAAATGAAATGCCCATGCTGCGAGAGAAAATTTAATGTCGGAATAGGGAAATTTTTACTAGTAAAAATGTTGTAACACGATAAGCAAAATTTATATTCCCTACTTCATTTATTGATGATAAAGAATTTCCTTCATAAGACAAAAATTCTATATTTTAGCCTTTGTCATTGTAAGAATATCGAAAGTATATTGGGATCATGTTTACAAAGGCCCTCTTTATTTACGTTTCATTTAGAAACAGACTTATATTGATTTTTTTATTCTTTCTTCTTAAAACAATACAATGTAGTGATTTTTAGTAGTAGTAGTAAAGTTTATAACTATTATGAAATACTTTTTTTATACAATAGTTTTTTAGAGCTCTGATTTGCGCCATCACGATTTGTTAAAAAAATAAAAGGACTAAAAGTAAACAAAAACATAAGACGTAGTTTGGCAAAAAAAGTTCCTTATAAGGCCTTAAATATAAATAATGAGTTATTCATTATAATAACTCATTAATTATGCTAGTTTACACAAATGAATAAATTATCGTAAGTAACGAGTATTGTTGGGAAGGATGAGAAATTCTCTATAAGCTGAGAAATTGGTATAATTTAAAAGAGCCATTATATACTCATTGACGGGTATTTACAACAAGGATGACAAATGGAATAAGCAACACTGATATGTTTGTGTAGCAAGCAGGGTTGAAATTGAGAAGAGATTGTGCCATTGGCCGCTATGCTAATATATATATATATATATATATATATATATATATATATATATATATATATATATATATATATATATATATATATATGTATACATTATATGCATATATATGAGCATTTATTATATATATACATATATATATATAATAAATGCTCAACATGTGGCCGATATTAATTACCATATATAGGTGAATGCAAAAGGAATGATTATTGCACAGCAGCAAAACTAGTGGCCCATGAAAATGGCTCTAGACGCCACCAAATCAATAATATGCAAAAAAAAATTTATGCTAGGGCAACATTTACTCCAATTTGGTGCCTACTTTACATGAAATACGATATCAGCAATCGATTTTTGTATTAAAAATCATTGGTATACTATGTTATCTCGATGTATGGATATGGATATGATTGAATGAATGTAGTGATATATCGTAACAATTGTTTTCTTTTTAATATATAAACTTTTCCTTAGTTTATTTATTTTTCAAGAAATGTTGTCTTTAATTTTCACTAAGAAATATTCATAAATGTCAAATTTAATTTGGGGCATATAGTATAAGCTAAAATAAGAAAATGGCATGAAACTTTCAGAGGATGCCATGCAACTTCATTTTGCATATTGGGCAATTTTTAACCATTGATAGTCATAAAATGTTGTTCTACGTGAAATATATTACAAAAAGAACGAGAATGCTACAAAATTTATGAAAATTTTTATTAATATAGGTTAATATTGTCTCATTTTAAAGGGGCAGGGCTAAGTACTTTTAGACTTATAAAAAATCCATGTGATGTCTCAGAGAATGATGTACCCTATTCCCTATTTGATAAAGTCTTCACATTTTTCCCCTATACCCATTAATGTTTGTGACAACCCCATTAATGTTTGTGTAATAAGATGTATCTTATTAATTAAAATGTTTTAATGAATAAACCTGCAAAATATCATGAGATTAGTTTTCATATCATAATAGAGTTAGTATTATTTTTCAAACTGTGAAAAAAGTTAATAGGGCAAAGTTCTGGCATTTTGATTACAGGAATAGTGGTTACAGGTGTAATTTGAAACCATATATAAGACAGTTTTGTTCCTTTTGTTAAAAAATTATGTAGAAAATTGGGATTGTTAACTAAAACATTCATATGAGTATTATGATTGTATATATATTTTTGATGCTACAATGAATATGAACCAAAAAATTTTCTGCTTTAAATTGTTTTTTACGCATTATTGCTCCCAGCAAAGGATCGAAGGAGGCTTCTTTTATATTTGGCTCATAATCACAATTTTCAATATTATTTCTTAGGATACTTTCTTAAGGCTTCTCATTATTTTTCGCACATGATATAACTTTACAAACATTAAATGATACTTTTCCATAGAGTTATTGAATCTAATATTCTATATTATAAAAAAATAAATCGCAGCTTCCCTAAGAGGATAGGCAGATTATACCCCTAATACGCTTACAAAATATTAATAATTTTCGAATGTCATCAATAGGAGAAATCTCTTCCAAAGCATCAAATTGAATAAAACACAAAAATCAAATTGTCAGAAAGACAAAGAGGAAAATATTAGCATTATGTATTGTATTAACTATCGTCTTTGATGTTATAGTTAATCTTAATGATTAAATAATTAAATTACGCATATGGTACACAATCAATCAATAAAAATGTAATTCTTTTGGTAAGCAAATTATAACAAAATTTATTCAAAATACCCACGTCTTAAAATTTGACCATCAGCATTTAATGTCTCTGTGCTGTTAACATATTCTTATGTATATAATAAGTATTGTGCAATTTATATGCATATTACTATGTTTATTAACGCAGTTATAAATTTTAATCATCTATTATTAATTCTATTCTATTTCCATAAAATATCAAAAACATACGTTAATTTAAAATTTAATTTTTGGCGTCCTAATGCTTAAAGTCAATATTTATCAATTCATGAATAGTTGTCTACACTGAGTAAATTTCCTGAGATATAAATATTGAATACTCATCATTCGTTAACAGATGTTTTTAAGACAACAGATGTTTAATGTTTCTTAATATGACTCATATCAAGTTTATTCTTAGCTGGAAGCATTATAGTATAAATTCACAATTTCATTTTTGTCAATAAATACTTTAATAAAAATTCATATCAATTAAAAATAGTTTCAGTATTTACGTGCTGATAAATAATGTGTAACAGATTTTTTTGTTTAAACGAAGATTGTTTTGGTAGTTAATCTTTTCATTTATTTATAATTGTTTGATATTTATCATTTCAAAAGGTGATTCTGGAAAATTATTTTTATTATAATTTATCAATTGAAAACTAAACTCTTTTCATTTGAATTAATAAATTAATTTAGAGTATCATTTGGGTATCACTTTTCATGAAAATTTTTTTACTATTAATTGCAAATTAAAAGAAACACTGCTTATCCCCCTTCTTTGAACATAAAATTATTTCAATGAAAATTTTTTTCATATAAACATAAGATTTAAATTACGTATGCTAGAGTGGTCAGATTTTCCAAATAGGATGTAAACACGAGCTTGGTTTTTTGTAACATTCAGATAGGTAAAAAGGATATTTATTTTTCTCACTCAATCTTATTGATGCTGATCGGTCCAATTTGCATCTACTTATCCGCAATCGCTCGCAGGTTACATTTAAGTTGAAAACTGCACAAGATTGAATGAACGAGAAAATTGTTGCTTCTCTTTATTATATAGGAAAAAAATAATAATGTTTACGCCCTACACTACAAAGTTATGTATTTTCAATTATGATCATTTGTAAAACACATCACGAGTCGAGAAAGTGAAGTAGAGGGAAAAAAATTGTTTGAAGTAACCAAGTCTTCCTTCAAACAACTTAAACACTTCCTTAAATTTCTTCGTTGTTATATTTTTTCTTTTTAATAAAAAAATGAAAAAGTTAAATGGATAAGACAACACATTATCGTTTGGTCACTTCACCAGTTAATTTCATACCGATCCACTCCTATTTAAATCGCATAAGAAATGAAGACAGTGCCATTAAAGATGATAGCTCTCAGGAATATATCGAATAAAAAAAGAATAAAGTGCCCGACTCATCGCTATTTAACACATCAAAATCCTTCCTTCATCCTTCTTTTTGATTAAACCTTCTAAGTTTGATGAAAAACATAAACATCCTCATTTTTTTAGAAACAACAACGTCCTGGATTCTGTTTAGGTTTCTGAGCGAAAGTGATCTAAGTCATTTCTGTAAGCAGTTTTTAGGAGAAAGATTAATCTTGATAATATTACCAAAAATAACCTATACATAATTTTCAATTTAACAATCAAATATTTTCTTTGTTAAGAGAAACTTTTGATATATTTACAATTATTAATTTTAGGCTTTTTAATTCAATATCAAGACCTTTAGCATCTTCTAGAAACGATACTCTTTAACGACACTTTGTGGGTTCTTGATATATTTTTGCGTTGTCATTTATAACTGTACAGTTTATGCAGAAATAATTATACAATTTATACACATATAATGAATTTATATATAATTTATAAGTGCTTTAGAAAGGGTCTTTTGGCTTTCGAAGACTGGCGGAAAAGGCTACATTCCAGAAATTGTCAATCCTTAGTAAATTTAGATGATTTGGAAAAACTGCACTAATCAAAATCCTATGATTATATCAATCATGTACCAGGGGATATTTGAATTAAAAGTACTCCCTAATGACTGAACCGCATGTAAGTTATCTACAATGAAATTAACTACCATTTTATGTATACCTTAAATTAAGTTTCACACCAACTTCTCATTGATTGCCACCCAAATATCAAGAGGAAGTATATTTCATTTATTTATTGATAGGATGTTCATTAAGAAATTGGTTTCACCCATAAAATGGCAACAATGTGCATTTTATTTTCGATGTTGGCACATATTTCACTTTGGTTAACTTGAAAAGGTTACAAACTCAGCATATTTCTCTCATTATGTATGTTTCACAGGAAATATCTACAGGAAGTTTATAAGTTGAAATCTCGGTTTGTCACAGAAAACTGCTCTGCATATTTGAAGGTTGTTTCATCATAATCCTTTGATAGGTGCACCTGATTAGTGTAAACTCTTCAATGAAATGATCTCGGTTCAAAGGCGTTTCTTTTGTTTAGAAATTTCACTTGTGCATGATAGATAATGAATTCGGTGTAATGTTTGTCTTTAGAGACATTTATGCATAGCTGACAATATATAACATTTAAACTTGTTTTGAGAATTTTAACATTTAGATTACACTTGAAGATGAATCGTCAAAAGATTTTTCAGAAATTTTCATTTGCAGCCTGTACAGCAGGTTATTTTCTTAAATAAAATGTTTTTTTTATATTGATATACTGTAACAATGATTATTGCCCAGGTTGAAATAGATATTTCTGATGGGACGTGGTGTTTCAATCACATTCATCAATACTAGAATTTACTTTTTCTTCAATTATGAATAAGTAATGTAGCGGAAACGAATAAAGAATTTTTAAAATAGACATCAAGATCTTCCAATGTGTCTCGTGTGAATTCTTCCTGCGACGCTTCGTCAAGAATCGAATGTTTCTACCATCATTGTCACCAGCAGAGTCTTATTTGGGTAAATTCAAAAAGCATTTATGACCAAGATTTTCGATTAATTGAAAAATACACTGAATACTTTTATGATAAACATGAATTTTAAGTTCGCTTTCTTTATTAATTAAAAAAATATATTTAAAATTTAATACCAAATGTGAATTTCCTGTTTTAAAATGGATTTATAAATATAATCTTCTAGTAACTGAATTTATAGTTGGATCGAGAGAAATTTATGAAAAAATCCTTTTGAACTGTTAGAAAGTCTTACATTGCCCTTTTACGCCAACATATTAAAATGGCTTGTTTCGTTCAATAGAATTGTTATCAGGTGATCTCGCTGGCCAATCTTTATCTTCGATTTACTTATCTTTTATATTGACTGCATTCATTTATTAATCTTGACGAGTGAATCCATCCATATGTAAATCTTGTGAGTCAAAATAACAGTTAAGAACAACAAATTAAACCAACTCTCAAATCTATCCTTTATCCATTGAATTAAAAAATATTTTTAAGATATTGGAAGAAGTTACTTTTTGCAACTACAATTAAAGTTAAGTTTAAATAAGTTAAGCTAATATCTAAAATTTAAAAAATGTCTTAAAATTTAAAAATAACACTAATTATTTCGTGTTGCTTCCGAACGATGGCGGAGTAGTTAGCGTTCCTATCATCGAAACTCTCGGGCCCTTGGACATGGATGTTTCTTTCTCTGTGTGTGGGTGTGTTTCGCTATCCTTTTAGTTTCAGGGCAAGGATGGGTCACCCACTGGGGGCCATTCTGTATAATTTGCCATTTATTTCGCCCCTTATAGCGCTGAACAGGATTAAATTCCTAAATGCAGCCAGGTATTGGGAAAAAGTATGTGTCTAAGTTGAGTCATTATAGACACTGATACTTTTGAAGTATTTTATACATTTTTTGATATTATCTAAGCAATATAGCAATATTTTAACTCTGTATTTTTACTACATATAAAATACATATTGTCATAGAGATTTCTAAAATTTTTATGTTTGATTAATAAATGAACGAATATGGGAATCATCAGAAAATGTGTTACAGAAAATTACAGTGTTATTAACCTTAAGATATATTTACCAGTTTCTTAAAAATATTACTTGACGTTCAGTAAAAAATAATAGATAAACGCACACAATAAAATAAATTAAATTTGTTTTCATATAAATTTTTGTCAGCAATGTTAATATATTTTAAAATTGAGCTAAAGAGATAAGAGGGACAGAGAGAATAACTTATTACAGTATTAAAAGTATTGCGAAATACAGCTCAGAAATAACGTACAACGAAATCAGATATAATTGAGATTATGACAAATGAATTTTTTTCTTCAAAATTTTTATGACATTAACTCATGAAATTTTAAAATTTAGGTTCTTTTCAATAGATTTAATTTTTTTGTTCATGAAATTTTCAATCTATTTTATCATTATTTGTGATCAGTAATTTCCTCGTTTAAACATTGCTAACAGTAAAATTAGTATTAATCTTTTTGCTATATTTTTTAATTGTGTGATAAATCTTACTATTTCATGGAAAAGGAAATAAAAATTGAGGCATTGTGCATTCTTAAAACAATCTTATGTAAATTCTTCTAGTGATTATATGTAACAGGAAAAATACTATTTTATGAACAAGAAAATAACTTTTTTATAAACGAGAAAATAACTAAGTTAAACTTAGTTATTTTAACCATGAGAATGTTTACTTAAGTTAAACTTAAGCAAATATTCTCATGGTTATGTTATGGTTATACATTTGAACCATGAGAATGTTTGCTTAAGTTAAACTTAAGCAAATATTCTCATGGTTCAAATGTATATATATGTGCATATTTAACCAAATTTACGCCATTGTTCTTCATTTTTTTGAGCTTGCAAAATCTTCCAGTGAGAATATATAACAAGAAAAATGCTATATAAGCAAAAAATAACTTTTTATAATTGTTTTAATGCATTTAAGTCTTATTATAACTTAAGCAAAAATTTTCAAGTTTCAAATATATATGCATAGGTTTTACGAATATACACCATTGTTTCCCTGGTTTCAGTGTCTGCAAAACCTCCTAATGAGTATATACTTAGCAGGAAAAGTACGATTTTATGAACAAAATAAAATAAATGTTTTAATTATTTTCATACAATTAAGTCGTATTATATCTTAATCAAAGATTTTTATGGTTGAAATATATAAGTACCTATTTAACCAACTCCATTGTTCTTTCTGCTTTCTGATTCTTGCAAAATTTCCTAGGGGAGTTATATATTTCAGGAAAAATATTACTTTATGAATAAGAAAATAACTTTTTTATGAACAATAAAAGCATAATTTTATGAACAAGAAATTAAAGCTATTGAAGAAATTAATGCAAGAAACTATGAACAAGAAATTAAAGCTATGAAAAATCTTTGCTTAAAATATAATTTTAATAAATTTTTTTATTAAAGTTATATTTTAAGCAAAGATTTTTCATAGCTCACAAATGCATATGTACATATTTAACCAACTTACGCCATTGTTCTTCCTGGTGTCCTACTCATCCGATGCCGCTATGATGATGCCTTTAATCCTACCTGTTGAAGGTGGGTGTGCACATCAGTCCGGCCCGAGCCTCACCCATTCCATCAAATAATAAACAAAACAAGAAATAAAGATGGAAAGAGTGAAGAAGGTGTTGATAATAAAGCGATTAGAGTCGTGTCTCAGTTGGGCTAAGCTAATTATTTGAGAGGAAGTTTGTGAAGAAGAAAATGGTGGCCGCACATACCTGATTATACAGAATGTCTCGCAGATATTTTGGAAGACTTCCCTTTTTTTTAATATATATTCATAGCCATCTCGTGAATTTGCAGCGGGTTTATTTAACCGCTTTTTCTCTTGATTATTATCATATATTTTTAAGGAAATAAATTTTGACTTCAAACCTGAAATCAAAGTTTTATTATTATTTTATGAGTTTCGTTACGCCTAGAAAATAACCATCTCATTTCGTTATTCATGAGTTTAAAATGAACGGGATTAATAGGTATGATTTGTAGGTGCTTTATTTTTTTATTTCTGCTTTATTACTCGTTTCTTCATGTTTCTGTCATTTGAAAAAAATGTAGGATTTATAAAAATTGGATAACGATCACTCTTACATATTCACATTTAATATAAGAGTTTATTTGCTTTAGGTAATTGAACTTTTCCAAAACAATGTATTCGTTACCAAAATATGAAAATAAATATTTTATTGTAATGAAATTCAGCAATCAGAATTTTTATAATTCAATGGTAAAACAGCACATCAAGCTCTTAAGCAGTTTTAATAATGACTAAAATTATTTTAAAAGCTCGATGCGCTATTTTTAAAACCTTTATACAAAGTATAATTATAAGTATTTAATATATAATTTTAGTAATGACTAAAATTGTTTTAAGAGTTCGATGGGCTATTTTTAAAAGCTTTATACAAAGTTTTATTATAAATATACAATATATAATTTTAGTAATGAATAAAATTGTTTTAAGAGTTCGATGGGATATATTTTTAAACACTTTATACAAAGTTTAATTATAAATACACAATATATAATTTTAATAATGACTAAAATTGTTTTAAGAGCTGGATGTGCTATTTTTAAAAGCTTTATACAAAGTTTAATTATGAGCATACAATATACAAATATATAAAACATTTATTTTTGTAAATATTGATATGAAGATTGATTTTGATAGTTTTATTCTTTTCTTTATAGCGATATAAATTTATTTGATAGTTGATTTTCCAAATCAAATAGTAAAAAATTTAGCTTTGTGAGAGGTAAAAATTCTTTAAAATTATTTCTTTAACTACACTTTAAACCAATGATATATTTTTACAAACATTTAATATATTTACTTTCCTCATCAGCAAATAGTTTCCATCAATGTACACTTAAAAATTATCTCAAATTTAACTATTGTTTAAATTTATCCTTCTAAAACAAGAGCTTACTGGTTACATTGTTAATAATTCAAGAGTTATTTAACTACGAAGCTTCATTTATCATATATTTGAAACTGGAAAACCATATGAATTTTTTCATAGCGTTATCGATGAGAAATAACTTAAGGCACTTTTTAATAATAGAATTTATATTTTTAAGAAACGTAATTCTTATAAAAGAAATTTAATTCTCTACATTTGTTGAAACAGAAAGCAATTATTGTTTGTCTCTATGAAAAATTATTATTAAATATTTTTATCACAATAAATCAATTTCATTGAATAAGATAAAATATGGCGTGAATAAAAGATATCACAGAATACTCATATACAATAAGAAATATATTCAATTTCTTTTATTAATTACTTAAAAAGTATGCACAACAATTAAATTTTTTTAATTTAAAATTCTTATTTCAATGTTATTTTTGCTTGCCTGGAAAGCTCTTTATTCTGAAAAATAAATATTTTTTTAAATTTTCAATAAGAGAAAACAATAACAAACATTTTAAAAAACATTATTCTTTTATCAGCATTTTCATTAATTTATTGTTTGTGGATTATTGATTTAATGAGTACCCCTTTTCAAATTCTGACAACATTTGAAGAGTTTCTTCATTACATATTCGTCTATTTCTACAATTTAACATCGCTTTGAAAGATGCCGTGACCTCAAGCTAGGGCCAGCCATGAATGTCAGTTATCCGTAAAAGAAAACAAGTTTGTAGCTTGATTTTATACATTGCTTTAAAGTCTATAGTTTTAAATCTGGTTGAAAAGCGATATTAATTTTTCATTGTTTTTCTATGACCCTTTCTATTTATCAAATATTGTGTTTTTTCAATTTTGATGGAAAACACTTACTTTATCTTTATTAAACTACTGTTTATAAAACAAAAATCTACAATTTAGGTTAATTTGACTCTTAAAATTCCAAAATTAAAATTTGTTTAAAAATATGACAAGCTTGAAGGCCGTGAAAGCAGGAGGATTGACCATATATGTGATCCAATATGCCTACCTATTACTGTCACAACTACAAATTCATGAAAAGTATTTTTGAAATATTTAGCTAAATTATGTATATAATTTAGACGTACAGAGAAATACGTTATTTAAGATTAATATTATTATCATTTCATAATAATGGGAAATTTGAAACACATTTTAATAAACTTTATATAGTATAATAAAAGTGTTTTTCAAACATTGAACAAATACAAATTTTATTTTCAGCCACGATATCCAAGAATTAAGCAGTAAGTAATGAGTTTTATTGCCTCTGCGTTCACATCTAATCAAGGAATAGGCAAACTTTTTCGGTTACGGGCCAAAAATCGACAAAAAAAAAAGGTTGGTGGGCCAAGATAAATTTTTCTAAAATTTTAAAAACAACATATAAGTTTTACAGTTAAATATGTTAATGAAATGAGTGGAACTGCGATTTCTCTAGTAAAATTTCCTTATATTGAGGTCCGAAGTGAGATGTACTGATTCTAAGGAACGAAGTTAAATACTTCTCTGTGAGATTATTTCTGAAATGATTCTTTCTAAAGTTCATAATTAAAAACACTTGTTTACATATATAAGATGAAGCAAACACAGCACTGATTTTCTGGGCTGGCTGGATCTTAAAATGCGCATTCTGCTACATGTGAGGTCTAATTCACCTATATTGGATTCCAATATGTCTGCTCCCCGAGAAAGAGATAACGCTTGTTGCTGCTAGTCTACAGCTATAACTAACAAAGAATTCCCACTTTTAACACTTTCACGATTACAGCTGTCTGTGCTTGTTATTTCCGTCTATTTATGCTTTGTAGAACCAAAAACAGAGAAAGTAAAATAAAAAAATGATCAGTTATTTGAAAGAAAGAAAAAATAATACTTAAACAAAGAAGAAAAGGAGATGGATATATAATATATGAATCATATTTTCTTTTAATTTCCATCGTACCAACAAATTAAAATTCTATTCGAGGGCCGCATAAAACCATCGTAGTTTGCCCATCCCTGATCTAATCGAATGAAATGTGTTATATTAAAATATTTTTTCTAGCAAACACTTAAAAACATCAATAGTTTTAAGAAATTATCTGTAAAATATGTAGAACTCCATTTCAGTTTAAATCATTGATCCGAATTAAGAGTAAATTTTCTCGTAAAGTAAAAAATAGGAAATACTTAAAAATTAGTTCTGTAATTGAAATACTTAAGAATTAGTTCCTTAACTAAGAAAATAGAGGGAGCTCTTTAATTATACGTTTCCTTTATTAATCATTTGAATATTTTACTATACTTGTTTTCATAGGCCTTGTTACAAATTTTTCTTTTCTTAAATATGTTCACACAGAAAAATATTTTTACTTCTAAGAAACAATTCCCTTCTAAATCTTTTTGTTTTCTTGTGCTTTCAATATTTTTCCCACAAAATATGCAATATTAGCACTTTGCTATTGATGTACCTATATATTATGATCTGTCCTCTTTATCCTTAAATATCTCAAAGAAAGACCAAAGAATGTTTATTTTAATTTCATCACAATAACTACTTTACTATTAGTTAATAAAATATTTTCTTTAGAGGTATCAATTCGAAAATATGATGTTTATACTACAATTATGAATTTATTTATAGTCATGATACTAATTTACAAATATAAATAACGAATTCATATGTCAGAGAAAATGGTTTTTGAATATTTGTATATTGAAACTATATTTTCTTCTTCTTCTTCATTAGCCTGACAGCCCAGGGTGGGCCTTTGCCTTCCTCAGAAGTGCATACCAGGACCCCCTATTTTTGGATAAGGTCATCCAGTTTGTCACTTTTAGTGTTTTTAGGTCATTTTCAAGGCAGTCACGCCATCGGAGTTTCGGTCGTCCTCTTCTTCTGGTGCCAATGGGGCGAGCCAAGAAAATCTTTTTCATCACCCGATTGTCGTTCATCGGGCTCAAATGTTTTGTCCATTTTAATCTCTGTATTGAGATAAATTTAACAATATCTGGTTCTTTATATAGTTTATAGAGCTCAGAATTAGTTCTTCTTCGCCACGTATTCTCCGATTTTATTCCACCAAAAATGCTTTTTAAAGTCTTTCTTTCAAAAATGGAGATGGTTTCTTTGTGAAACTGTATTTTAGAAATGTAATATCTTTCAGAAATTTATAATTGAAAGTAAACAAGGGAATAAAGCATTTTGCAGATTTTTATAAATACCAATATAAAAAAAATATGCGAAAATCGGAAAAATAAGTAAAAAATATAAAGCGGGTTATAAATTCAAACAATAAAAATCATTTGTAAATGCCTTGGATGCATTCTGTGATTAGTTAGAAATATTAATTCAGTGAAAAAATATTTACTCAAAAAGTGTTAATTTTAGAATCAAAGATTATATTATAAAAAAATAAATAACAAGCTAAACTTAAATATTATTAATAATTCCAATGTTATGTAATATAACTTAATAATAATTAGTAATTGGTAATAGTAATATATGAGTAAAATAATTACTAATGATAATAGTATAAATAAAAATGTATTTTAAACTTCAAAATTTTTCCAGTAACTATAAAATGTAGAAATATGGCTAAAACGCCGATAAATTGAGAAAAGCTATCTTTCTTAAATTATTCCCAATTTAAAATTATCAATAGCATTTAGCATTTGCAAGAGATATTGGTTATTTAAAATTATTTTCTTTTTCCAAATTCACAAAAATTTTTTCTTAGAATTAATTTTCATTTAGTTATTTTTTACTAAAACTTTCCATCTTAATTTACATAAGGTTTCATTTTAAGTTCTTGTACTTAAAAATTACATTGCCAAACACTTTCCACAGTTGATTTATTTTTATATTATTAACATTAATAAACCTTAATGTTTTTTCATAATTCAAGTTCGTATTATGATTCGCATTTAATAGCATTTGACTTTTAAAGGCATCACCCGGAAATTCTAAAATAACCTCTCCAGTAGCTGCAGATGGAACCCGGATGCTCGAGAATGGAAGAACCGCCCACTCACTAATTCCTCCAGCGTCACCCCCACTATCTATATCAGTTACCCTTTTATTACATGTTGAAGAGGATGGAGTGTGATTACTTTTAGAAGTGTTATATCTTTTTAATAGCCACGTAGAGTTATTTATTCAGCGCACGATTGTACACACCATCAGCACTTGGTCTCAGTGAACAAAGAGATGGTCTCAGATCTGAATATCTGATCTAATTCAATCAGAATGAATAAACATCAAACTTTCTACGCTTTTCTTAATGTCCCGGCGTTTACTATTAAGATTATCATACAACCGAGAAATTTTGTGAAAATTGATACTTGAGTTATATTTAGGAAGTAAATAATACAAAATAATTTGCTTTATAATATTATAACTGAGAAATATTATATTATATTTTACTTTTATTTAAATCATTATTATATTTTTCAATTAATATTATTAGCTAAATAAATCCTCCCTGGAATGTCCGACGTAATCCTGAATATGTTTCGGTGAGGCTGGATGGTCACAGCATTTTTTACAAATGGGATAAATTTTTCTACCGCGTTCAAACGTTAAACATTTTAGATGTCTACTTGAGAATCTGGACAAGGCAGTTTGAGATTTTCGGTCAAGCATTGTTGCGTATGAATATGCTGTATGAATATGAAAGTCACAATGGGATTATGGTATGAGTTTGCAGAGAAAAAAGCATGATAACTTAGTAATTTTTAATTTAATAAAGTACGACTAACATGCCAGTCATTCTTGAACAAATTAAAAAAAGATTTAGAACTTTAATAAACAAAATGAAATCCTGTTATCGCTATTTTTTAGGATAGCACCAAATTTTTTTTTAATTTCACCTATTTTTACAATGGTCACTTCTTAGAATGTTTCATATTTTGGGGGAACTTTTGGGGGTTTGTCAATAAGCTATTGAATATCATTAATTCCACCAAAGAGCTTCTGGAATTTCATCCTGTATGATATTAGCTTAGATATTAGTAGGAACCCATTACGAAAATTTTGGAAAATATTATTTTATTTAATTCTAAAATGTAAGTTAATCGGAAAAAACACTAAACATCTGAAAGAATTACCTAACTTTTTGTCGTAATTTCTTTAAAAATAAACTGGAATTTCATTTTAAAAATTCTCAATTTAGTAACAATACTACTATTATAATCAGTTGCATTTTATAAGATGATGCGAAAATTCATGTGATAAATGCAATGTATGACAGTGATTCATTTGCTTCTAGTATATTATTCTCCTTTACAGAATTCCTTAATAAATGAAAAATTTTTAATTTAACGGTTTGATTTAACTGTTACAAACGAACACATGAACAAAATTGTAGCAAAATATGATAATCAGAAATAATCTTAAATCGAGTGAATAGAAACTTTTAGTAGCTAAAGAATAGATGGTAAATCAATTAAAATGCTGAATAAAATTAAAACATTTTATCAACATATTTAACTGTAAAAGATAATCAATGGAAAAAAACTATGAATTCAGAATGAAGACTTTAAGTGTCTGTTTCTGGATGATGGTAACTGATCGGTTTCAGAACCAATCAATCAATAACAAGTGGAACTTTGACAAGTAAATTATACGTCGGCATAAGCAATCGGTGAAAAATCTAACCTTAATGAGGTTGAAAATCTGATAATGCTGATCAAAATGTTTTCCATCTTATATTTTTACTTAGCCATATATGCATTATAGAAGCAAAATTATATCATATGGAACAACTTTTAATATTGCTACAAAAACGCTAAATTACAGATTTTTTATTTATTAATTGGTTGTCATAAATAAATTACTAATAGACAATTTACTTCGTGGAAGAGAAAATTTGTTCTAATTACTATAAAATACTAATTTTTTATTTAAAATATATTACAAATTACTTAAAATGTTTATTCCATAGCATTAATCATAAAAGTTATTTCCCAGATATCATTAAATATATTATAATTACATTTTTACAACCACTTTGGAATGTTTTTATTAATTAAATTACCAATATTACTTAATTTTTTAATGTATTATTAATATTAACAAGTAAATAAAATTATAATCATTCCACTTCCTTTCAATTGCTTCTTTCATTTCCAACACATGCTTTATTTTTAAATTGTTAATTGATTTTTATTTTTCTGAAATTATTTTTCTGTAAATTTTTAAAGGCTTATAATGTAAGGAAATTTTATTACGATCCTTTGAGAAGGGTGACTCTTATTTTCCTAAAAATAAAATTGCTTCTGAAGTTCTTTTTTTTAATTATGATTTTGATTGAATTGATGATATGCATTCGAATTATCAAGTCATAAAAACATTAAAGCATCTCTGTAGGCTATTAGAGATCACTTGGGATTACCAAGGACACACAGCTAGCAGCATGATGAAATCAACATTTCATGCTATGCATGTGAAGATCCATTTTCCAATCTTCAAGCCTTGTTAGCGGAATGTATGTATAAGAACTCCATTCAAGTTTTTACTTGGTTCAAAATCAAACCTACAATTCTTAAAGCACATAGTCACACAAAAATCCCAGTATAAGATTTACAAACTTTTTTTCGTGATAAAATATTAGAGGTTCAGCCATAACTATTATTGAATTACGAAGGATGGGAATTGAGTTTTTGCTTTCTGACATGCAACACGTCTTCAGAATGGATACTTGGAATTTTTCTAAATTTCTTCGCTTCGGACACATAATTGCAATGTACGAAATAGTCTTTCTGGGAAACAAAACGTTGTGTACATTAAACAAATATTTCGGTAATTTTCAGCTTTTTTCACAAATTAGGAAACATAAGATATATATATATATATATATATATATATATATATATATATATATATATATATATATATATATATATATATATATATATATATATATATATGCATGTCTGAAAACCTACACGTACACATATAAATATATAATTAGTATAGTTTATGAATATTAAATAAAAGAATTTTGAAACATTTTTAATAATTCAATTCATTTTGGAAACATTATAACAAATTATTTCTATAAATATTCGAAAATTCTTTTAAACATATATGCAGCATCTTTGAATCTCCAAACATTTTGTAGAAAATTATTATTATTTAATAACAAATTTACATGCATTAATGAAATTACTAGTTATTACCAAAATATTTGCAATCAAGACATTCTTCACTATAGAAAGAAAATATATTTTTTGATGTGCATTTGAATATTTAAAGTATTTTTTCAAAAAGAAAAAAAAAGATACATTTTTGAAAAAAATTAATTCAGGGGAAATCAAACTGGTATTTTTAGTTAATACGAGAAAATTTTTTGTTTTAAATTCAAATATTTGATCATCTAGTACCATTTATAACGTTTTCAGATTTTATAACACTTCGTTAATTTGTGTTGTTTCCCATTAAAAAATTTCGACGATTTGCTTCTCAGTACTTTTTCTGTTTGGCTGTAATAATCCTTCAATATTTTAGAAGGTTAAAATCATTCTTTTGTCTATGGTATTTTTGAAATTATTTGTGATATATGAAGAGATTGATTACGAAATTATTTTTGATTTATGTTGGCAATAATTATAGTGAACGAAAGGAAATACACGAATCAATTTCCAAATTAATACTTTAAATAAATTGGATTTAACGGTATTCTAAAGGAGGAAAGTTTCAAGAACATGAAGTTCTTAAATGGGTTGTCTTAATGTTAGCTTTTAGAACATTTTTAAATTATAATGTGTTTCACATAAGCCGATAAAGACGTTAGATTATGACCGAGAAATAGTGGTTTTAACATGGATTAGCCAAAACAGTACTATTTATAATGACTGTGTAAATTATAAAATCTTAGGATCTGTTTCTTTTTTGGTTTAATGGAATAAATTGATGAAATAAAAGCTATTCAAATGTTACTATCATCGACTGACAATAGCAGTAAGTTACGAGAAAAATTGTGTTTTATTTAATATATAGTATATAAGGAAATAAACATGTAAGATAAGACAGACAATGTATTGCAGAAAAAATTGACAACTGATAATTAATTCATAAATTCAAACTTGGATTTATACTATAAAAATCAAATTAAGTTTATATTTTGTTAAACACATTGTGTTAATGATGTGATAACACGAACACACACATATTACATGTATATAATACACATACTTATATGTGTGTGCGTGGTAATGGATATGGGAAAATAGTATATTTTGAATATTTTAAGCCACTATAAAATGAAAAAGTTTGCATTCGAGCATGTATTCTCGTCTCCAAACTTCCCCAGCATAGAAGGAACACTCGATCACGTGTGTTTGTTGACCGTATCCAATCAAGATGATCAAAAAATTGTTTTTAAAAAATATTGTTTCGATTTCTTACTTCAAAAGGAAATTTTATTAATTTCCTTTAGTAGAACCATTATAAGTTAAACGATAAGTGAAACTGTGGAAATAAGTTATATAAAATATCTTCATCATAAGACCTGTGATATTAAAAAATATATTATGACAAGTAAATTGTGATATAAAAATATTTAAAAAAAATTAAATATTCATTCAAATTTATTTCTCAGCCTTAAATTTCATTCATTCGAAACCATTATTTATTTATTAAACTAAACATCAAATTTTGATAGTTGAAATAATAATATTTAAAATTGAAATTAAATTTAAAACGTGTAATAAGTAATTATAAACTGTAATAGTAATTATAAGCATATTTTCTTTCCATACTTATACTATTTCACATCGATCATTTATAATTGCTTATACGATGGAAAATAGCGTTTGGAACTTGACTAAAGATTTTGAATGATTAATAATACGCTATTTAAAAAGTTTCATTTTTCTCTTTTTATCAGTTGCTTAAATTTCAGAAACAGTAAGAATTTTCCGATTTGCAATCATTAAGCGACTCTAAATGCAATTAGTTGTTCATCCCTTTTCTAATCACTACATGTTTCAAACCTAGGGCGCTTTAAAGATTTTTCCTTTTTTCCTGTTCCTCGCCAAAGATTTTCATCGATAATGGCATCAGCCAAAAGAGAAATAAACTATATTTGTATGGGTGTCAATGTCTGCCCTTTAGGCCTTTTAATGATACTTAGGAGGTCCTGGTACATAATTATATGGGGGCCCATGCCTTAATGGAACAGTAGTAATAAATTACGTGCAAGCCCCTGGAGGCCCCCGGTTTACAACGTGGTGAGTCGGGTGTCGTCTCTTCGGGAAGATCTCTGCAGACTTTTATTGATGAGATCGTAACGATGGAGGTGTTTGATTTGGCTAGAAGCGGCAGCTTCCATGGCCAAAAAATGTATTCGTTGAGATATATTGAAAAGTGCCAGAGGCTTCCGAATGTTTAGATGAACTAAGCATTTGTGTCTATGCAAGGGGTTGCCGAGATGTACCTATTTGAGATAAAAAAGTCTTACATGTTATCTAACATTCCGCTGTAACTTTATAGCGTCGTTTTCATGAGCTGATATAAATGACGGATGTGTTTTATTACAGTATAATGGGGTTTTAAAATTGCATTTTTTATCATGAAATTTTGCATCGGTGAGAGTGAATTTGAATGCTGTCTAACGAGAAAGATGGAATTAAAAGGCAATTTTACTTTCATTTAACAAAAACATCACTAAATAGGATATTTTATATGCAAACAATAAAATATTTATTTCCTCTTTCATACTAATTTACATAAACTGCGGTTCTTTATCATTCGACAGAGGTAACTACCGCAAATAATGTAATTAATTTCAATGGAGACATTAAATATATAATGTAAGCGTTATTTCAGAGTATTTTAAAATTTCTTTATTAAAATATGCTGTATGATCTGTGATATATTTGAAATATTGTTAATATATGTTTTATAAAGTAAAAATATTGCGTTTGGTTAAATTTTAAGATAGTTTTTATCGAGTTCATTTATTTAAATAAAATAAATGAGAAAAATTTCGTTCGTTGAATTTTAATATATGATGCACACAAATATAATAACCAGCTGATTTTTTAAATCAGGTTTTCAAAATTAGCTTTGATTTTCTTAATTTAACTTTAACAATCTTTGTTATTTTTTCTAAATTTACTTTAATAAATTTTAATAAAAGTAACTGTAAACTATTAAAATATGATCTCAGTAACCAGGGAAATACTCATTTGTATTTAGATTTGTAAATGATAATTTATAAGGTATCTTAAATCAAATTATTTTATGAAAATGCTCTTACTATTATTATTCATTTATGTAATATGAAAAATATATTGTAAAAGACTTGGTTGTAAAGTATTGAGCTCAATATTTTTATAACATTAATACTATATGAACTAATTAAATATATCTAATTTATTGATAGATGTTTAACTTATGTACTAATTAGCTAAATATGCGTCCATTAAGTGCGTAATCAGATAATCTTAAAATTAAGAAATTTAATAATTTTTGGCAATTAATATAATATTAGTAATTTTTTAACTTAACAAATTGCACATTATGAAAATCACTTGATTTTAAAGGAATTTCAACAGTTTTCAACAAAATATTAAAAAAAAATTTAAATGAATCTAGGAAAATTTAGTTTAGATTAGATGGTTTTCACATATGATGCTTTGATTTTCTTACATACCTTACTTAAAATGTTACTTTGAAAAGAACTTTCAGATAAGATTACATTTTTTTCTCAACTAATTCAGTTCTTTTTGCATCCAATAATATGTAAAAATTGTCGTTAAATAATTCTATAGAAGTATTGGAAAATTTAAAATAATATAATTTATATTCAACCTTTTTGAAATGACATCATTAATTCTTTATAACATCAGTTTTTTTAGTAATAATATAGCATTCGAATATATTTGAAATTCGTATATAAAACCAAAAAATTCTGAAATCAATCTTTAAGTGAACATTGCTATCAAATTGTAAATAATTATTCTTGAGTAATTTGAAATATTTTCTACAAATTGTTACTGGAAAAGTTAAATATATAAGAACTGATTTAATCTGATTAATCAACTGAATCAATTGATTAATCTGATGAAGTCTAACAAAATAATTTAAACAAAAATATTTTACTTTACATATTTATTTTATTAGATTTCTCATATTTGAAAAGTTATTTTTCTGAAAAACTATGCATCGATGAATTAATTTTAATTTTAAAATGAAACAACTGAAGTAACCTACTGAATCAAATCAAGTTCGAATGAAATTCCTCTGTGGCGCCAAAGTTTCATTAACTGTTGGCATGTTTTCACACGACATTTAATGAGCCGATCTACTCATGAATATCATTTTCCTTTTTTTTTCATGATTTTTCCTCATAACTTTCACTTCTCTCCAGTTTCGACCCATTAAGCCACTGAAAAAAAAAAGATCAATTAAGGCATACAAAAGAAAAAAATTGTCTATAAATTATGCCTCTCCACTGCTTTCCTCAGAATAAGAAACATCAGAAGAAACAAAAGAAAGTGAGAAGCTTTTTTTTTTCTTTCCTGACTTCTTCAGTTATTATTAGCGCTTTTTCTTTATTATTCTTATTTCTTTTCTTGCGTTATTCAACCAGCCTCCCTTACGTTTCATCTAAGAAAGTGTCAGAAGTCTTGACGGTTCAGTCAGTTCGGAGCCGAAGATGTTTAATGAAAATCTTTTTCAACAGTCACGACATTGAATTTGCTTCAGAAAGATTTCTTGCGGGGTAAAAAGTTTATTCCACTTTTCTTTTTTCTCTCGTTATTTTCTTTGTGTTCCATCTTCATGTTTTGGTTTCACTGTTTGGTCCCCTCCCCTCTCATCTGTTTTTCTCTTCTCCTCTGTGTTTTTCTCTCATCTGCTCGCGTCTCTGCTTTGTGAAGCCTGGCTAATTGACGAAGATTTAAATTGGATGTTGATTTAATGATAACAACAAAATAGTGATTACAATTGGAGAACAATACTGACGGAAATATATAATTTATTCCCCTAAAATGAATTTTTTAAAAAAATTAGTTTAGAAAATTTGATAAATCAGAAAGGAATAAACAATTTTACATGACATTTGAATATTATTTTCTTATTTTATTTGTAATTTTTTACAATATTGAAAATAATTGAAATAATTGAATTTCTATATTTTGACGATATTGAATTATCTTTCAATTCAAACTAAGAAGCGTAACCTGTCATTTGTATAATATATTTTGGTTCTTTATCTATGAAAATTTTTTTTTCTATTTAATTAGAGGAAAAATAACTCTGAAGCAATACTTGTCAAAGATTATTTACTCAATTTGATTCGCGTGATTTTAATTTTTGCTGACAGATTATAATAATGTACTTTTAGATATCTCATCTTTCATAAATATAAATAAATAAATTTTAGTTTTTTTTAACATATTTTTATAATTAGTTAAAAATTCATATTTTAAATTAACTATTATATATATTTTAATTAATTACAATATGTAATTAAAATTTCTGCAATTTTCTGCTTATTTCTAGAGAGGGAAAATTTTTTAGAAATGATATCTAAGCAAAACATTTCGCGTGTGAAACATTAGACTTCTTGAATATATTCCGCATTTTGAATATATTTTTGATCATTTAAATGAAGACGAAACTCATATAAATTAATGTACTATAATGAATATATTTTTAAAATTTTTAAATAATATTAAGACAAAGAAATCATTATAAAAAAATTTATATTGTTTTAACTTCTTCAATATTTTACAGAAATTACCAAGCAAAAAAAATTATATGGTTTAGGTAGTTTTAAGATTTTGCAACTGTGAATTTTATTTAATTTATTAAAACTCTTAGAATGCTTGCTCATATTATTATGTAAATATGCAATAAATATTTTTTTAGTAGCGTAGTACATTTTGAAAAATATTTTTATCATTTACCGAAAATGTAACAGCTATTTATAAGTATTTCTTATTTTATGTGTTAAAATAAAAATCGTATTATGTTTTATTGATTTTAAAGTAATATTTTTGTGGTACATTTAAAATAAAAATATTGTGGATAATTGGTAGTAAAGACGAAAATACGTCTAAGCATCTTAATAAAACTTGGAAATAAAAAAGATTATCAAAATTAAGAAATCCATAATGAATTTATTAATCAATTTGAAATTTTATATTGTTAGATTATATTTTGAAAAAATTTTTACTTTTGTGCAATAAACATTTAAACTAGTAAATCACTGCAAACCTAATTTATACGTCATGCATAATATTTTATCATTTTTATCCATGAAAATAATTGTAGAATACAGTTGCGGAATAAAATAAGCTACATTTACGTCTGAAGTACACAGTCCAATTACATTTACGTGACTACCACGTACTGTCGACGTTTCACAAAATGCAGACGGCAGCACAATGCAGTTGAATGTGTATATAAATATAAATGGTGTTTGAAAACTTTGGAAAAAATGCAATCGTAGGCATAACGCAGAAAGGTGGTAATTTATCTGATGTCCAAAACGGCATGATCATTGCCTTTAAGGCCAAGGGTGAAAGCAATTTAATAACGACTAAACTTGTAAACCGTTCGCATGTCCCCGTGGTAAAAATATATCATGAATAGGAAAATAAGACTATCCAAAATAAGCGACATGGCACATTTTGTACACAACGGATCTAGAGTGTAGATCTGAAAGAGAGCTGTGGAAATGCATTCGTACAAATAGACTTGTTACCGTTGGGCAAATGACTGTCCAAATGAATCAATGGGCTACCAATAGTGTCTCCCAGACTCTGTAGAGCGAACGTTGCTGCATCTGAGCCTCCGAAACAGGTTCATGCACTTATACTGATTGTTGTTCATCTGCAACGAAGATTGTAATTTGCAAATGGATGCCCACTGAATGTCGATAAGTAGCATTTTCCTATGAATCCCGTTTTATGCTCCCTCGGACAGATGGATGTTGCTATATACGACGAGAAATCTCTAAAAGAAAATACTCTGTAACTATTACCAGAATGGTCCAGACAGGAAGCGGGAGCAACATGGTTGGGGATGAATTTTTTGGCATTCTCTTGGTTTGCTCATCATTGTGGAAGACACGATGGATCAATACAAGCGGGCATCCATCCTTGCGAACAATATCAATTCCTATATCAGCAAAACTTTTCTCAGTGATTATATCTACCAGCAGAAAAATGCAAGGTGTCATATAGGTGGTAGTTTACTTACGTGTTTCGAAGAATATCGGTATGAGTTTACCTTTCTCCCCTTGCCAGCAAGCTCACTTGAATTAAACCAAGTCGGGAATCAGTGGGACCATCTTGATCGGGTTGTTTGCCGCATGGACCTTCACCCAGGTAATCTAGAGCAGTTGGCCAAGATACTGTAGTCAGCATGATTTACCATCCCCATAAGCAATTTCAAGGACCTAATTGACTCTTTCTGCATGTCTCGCAGCAGTCAGTTTTTCGAAAGGGGATTATTCTGGTTTTTAATTGGGGGTGACATTCATGTGACTGGACTGTGTATCATGGTATTTTATGTAATTTTGTTACCTATTGTGAATTACACCAAATTATTTATCAAATATGTTTTCTTTTTATGTAAAAATTTTGTTTAAAACAAATCAATTGTTCAATAATAGTCGATAATTGAATAAATAATTTAAAAATAATTGTTAAAAAATAACCACTTATTTAACATTAGTCATACATACAATATTTTCTAAACATTGAAAGAAGATCAATATTTAGAAAATATTCTGGTATATAACCCTTTTCCTTAATGTTCAGTATAGATTTATGCTTCTGATATTTTATTTATACAACCAAAGGAGGTTAGGTTGTTAATTAATTATTTCTTGCTTGCATCTGGTATTTACATTATAATATTTTTAAGAAATTGAAGTCGTTCTTTTTTAAATTCAACTTTAACATAAGAGTTTGTCATTAAATATCGTGTAATTATTTTAAAAACTTAAAATTGTGAACAAATTTAAAAATTTAAAATATAAATGATTCTTACCTTTTAACCTATCGACATAATTCATTCCTCAGTCAGGAAATAAGATTTAAATTCGGTAGGGAATTTCACGGTTGGAATATTCTGCAAAGGGAAAATGAAAAGCAATGTCACCGAATGCAAGAATTCCAAACCATGCATATTCGAAAAGTGGATCCAAAACTTGCGGGAGGGAGGTATTATGTGTGGGGCGGGATGAAATGCATACACACACACGCAAACACACAGGATGGGTATGATCTTAGGGGTCAACTTCTCAGTTATCCACCATCACGAACCAATTAGCCTCTGCAGTCCAGTGCGGCTAATTAACTCGGACGCTCTTTGACGTCATCATTTCTGAGGTTCTGACCCCTCTCCTTTCTCCCACTACCCCAATTCGGCTTGTTAAACCCAGGAGATGGCCGTACATCCTTAATTCTGCTGTTAACCTTTCCTTCGCCCATCGCTTCATCCTCATCTCTTGCGAAGCCTCTCACCTTGTCGTTCGCTCCATCCCTAGCTACTGGAACTGGTCCCTTCTGTCCAAGTGGGGTGGGAGGACAGATGCACACACTTATGCATGACGGCGCTTTCAACTTTGGAAACCTTAATTAATCTCGCTAAGATGGGAAATCGGTGGGGGATATTTGCGTGAAGAGGAATGCTGGACATGATATACCTGTCCTGTCAAATGATAGAATAAACAAGAATGGAAGTGGGTTGTTTTCCTTGTTGTAAAATACCCCATGAAGATAATTGACGTTTTATTATGAGGGAATTTTAAAGGTGTTTTTATTTTAAAAGATGTTTAAACACTGGGTCTCTCAGGGAGAATTTTTTTAAAAAGCGCTTTTATCAGAAAAAGTGTAAATTGGAAAATAATCTAGTCTTACATTAATAAAGTTAAATATTCTTCATTAAAACATAGTGATTACGGGTCTAATAAGTCATAAGCGAATCTAAGAATAAATGAGTCTTAAAATTTATGTATGGAAATTAATATCATATTTTTATAATCAATTATAACAATAAAAATAATCAAATTCCATATTGATGAAATAGTAAACAAATTTTTATTTATTTTTATAATAATTCAGTAAAATGTCCCAGAAATAAATTACAATAAATCGAGTCTAATATAATCAATTAGTCTTTTGTAAAATATTTTACATAACAATATTTTATAGAAATTTTTTTAAACACAGCATTGGGTATCAAAAATAATTTTTTTGATTATAAATAAACTGATTTTAAATGAATATGATAAACTAATTATAGCAATAATTTAACAATTATTTTTAGATATATTAATGTCAGCATTATTTATATTTGGGTTTTGTTGTTGTTCCTTATTCCACTTGATCTAGTTCAATCTAGACCAAGTCCAGTAAATCGTTCGCCCAGAGGAAGTCCCGAACCAGCGCAGGGTTTTCAAAAAGATCTCTCTTCTCCAAACCCAGACAGGAGAGCAGATGGTCCGGAGAATCTTGGTGGAAATTACACCTGAGGCACACAGGGAACACTTTCTGACCCTGAACGAATGTAAGGGTGCGAGTATGTCCAGTAATGAGCCTGGTAATGGTGGTTTGCAATTTCTTATTGTCCTTCAGCTCCAGGGCAGCCCCAGGATGGTTTTGCTCGTACCAGTCATGAGTAGGTGGGATCCTCCAAGTCTTGCTGTTTTCGGCTTTGACCTTTGAGAAAATTTCACTAAACGTAAGTAGTCCGCCATTTTCAGTTGTTTCAGCAGAGCCCTCCTTAGCCAATTCATCGGCCAAGTCATTGAAGTGGAGGTCCACATGGGAGGGAATCCACTGTAGATGAATCTCATTATTTGAAGAGTAACTCTTAAGTTTGTTTACAATGTCCATGCCGAACCTGTCATTAATGCATCTCCATCTGCTAAGGTATTGAATGGAGCTCCTGCTGTCTGAGTAAATCCAGATGTTGCAAGTGCTGCTAATCGAGATCATAAATTTTAGGGCCTCGTCAATGGCTATCACTTCCGATCTAAAGACAGAACAAAAGTTTGGGTTTCTCCTGTTCGATTCAGTTTCTCCTGTTGGGTTTTGTTCAATAAAAATATTGGTTTTCTTTTTAAACAAATAGGATTAAACCTTTATTCTTAGTGATGATTAGAATAAATATTTTCTGTGATATGGAATTCTTATATCCAATGCGATAAATTATTTTACAAGCATTTAGAGCATACCTTTCTAAGTTGGCTATAAAAATTAAAAGATAAGTGTTCAAACTCTTGTTGAAAATGCTATCCACTTATTGTTAACTTCATCCGCAGTAAAATTAGAAAAAATATCAGTCATGAATTATAATCAAAAAAAATTTTTTTTTTTGGTTTTTCTATACTAACTTCTGTATGAAATATGCTAACATACTTGAAAGAAAAGAAAATTTTGAAGAAAGATTGATTTGAATGCTCTGCTGTGTGATTTGAAGTGCAATTTCTGGCAACCATGACATTTCAGAAGCCTGCTCACAGCGATAAGTATAATATGTTTAATTTCTATAGGAACTGATAAAGAACCTGGAGTGTTGACAGCAAATAATCTGTAAATTTATGAGAAATACATTTTAATTATAATGGCCATTCATTTTAATTTCTAAAACCTCATCAATTAGTAATCTAAAAATATTCATCAAATAAATAGATGCTTATAAAAATTAATCTCTTACATCCTTTATCAAATTTATAAAATCGTTTAAAACATGCATAAATTCTACGAAATATTATGTAATAAGCTTAAAAATTATATAAAATCTATAAAGTATTACATCATTTAACAAATTTATTAATTTATTTAAAACATACATATTTTAGAAATATAATAAGTCTGATTAAACTGTTTTTTAATTAAATTCCAATTTAATATCTATATCAAATAAATTCAGGCAGGACGTATTGCTTTTTCCATAAATTTTTATGAGGATTGAATAAATGATAATTTTATATGACTATAAATTATCAGTTTACTTGTATGTTTGGTATTAAGGACATTCCATGATATAATTTGATAATTTATGAATATACAGATGCTTTCATTGTGAAATTACAATATTATTCACTTCTGATCACTCTTTGGATGATAATGTGGCCTTATATTTGACTAGACTTTAAAAAAAAATAAGTATACATTTTACAAATATATTAATTTTTAAGGATTAATTCAATAAATTAACAAGAGAACATCAACTATTATTATATCCCAACACTTACTTTCTGCTTTTATGTTTATTTTATTGCAGTAGCGAATTAAATTTTAATTTTATTAATTTTGCAAAATTTATTTTTCACTTAATATATATGTACAGTAATTAAAAATCTTATAACAAAGGAGTTGGTGTTTGACATGAGGCTTCTAAATAGGCAGAACTGACCTTAGAACTTGATGGATAAGAGGAAGCATTTGTTAAATTTTTAATTTCTCTTAAAAATATTACACAGTATGTCATAATAATATTCTTTTTTAACAAAGTTCTAAGAATGAAATGAGACAAAAGAAAATTCCAAAACAACTTCATCTGTGTTGATTATTTAATGGATACTAGTATTCATGTACATTTTTTGTAATTTTATCTCTTGAATATTGCTGACGTTAGATAAGAACATGTTTATTCGAAACAGATGAAAAATTAGTGGGATTGGAATTTTGACTTTATCGTTAATAGAGCGCGCTCATTAAGACCTTGCCAAAATATTAAAGTAATCACAAACCAACGCCTCATCGTTAGTAACTAAGTTAAAAGTATCTTTGGCAACTGGGAGATAACGCAATTTATTGCAAAACTCTCCAAGAAAACTAACCTAAACCCGAAAGTCGTAAATCGCCATAAGAAACATAAAAGTACACGCAATATTCTCTTAATTACACGTAATGGAAGGAGTGGGGTAGGGAAAAAAGTACCTATGCTCAGGACATACATCTCAACTTATCTACCTATATAGATATATATAACGTAATCAAACGTTGTAGAAGGGGAATTATGTCTTCGGGCAACAGTTCGGTCATCAAGGTGGTAGCGAAGAATTTTTTTTCTTTCGGTCCTAGAGTTAGTAGCGGGGGGAAAAGTTCCTACGAAAAAGTAAGGGATAGTGAAAAGTCGTCTGATTTTCCCAACTCTTATTTCTCCCACCACCCTCCTGGTAAAGTCGTTCCTCTTCCATTTCTCCTTCCGGACTTGATAAGTTCTGCAAGATGTTGTTCGAATTTTCGGGAGAAAAGGGGAGGGGAAGTGGGACTCGTTAACATATCTTGGGCAATTAGGGAGACCGCCTTGAGGGGTACATGAGGAAGATTCCAAGAATTTTTTTTTAAAGTTAAATTTTTTTCATTTCATTTATTTTTATTTTTTCGTCTCACATTCTTTCCAAAAACTTTTTAGACATCTGGAGAAGAGATGTAATATGTGCGTTCGAAAAAATTTTCTACCTCTCCCCTTGCATTTTCATGGAAGTAGAGTGACGTGTATTAATAAAGATATTTTATGATGACGAGCTAGTCTAATGCCCAAAAGTATTACATTAATAAAATTGTGTTACAAAACTGATATAATTTTATTAGTTTAAATAAAATTTTATCGCTAAATTATAACGTATGTAATTATTTTATTTTATGTTTCTTACTTCGTTACAAATATAATTTACAAACGCTTTACAAAACTAAATTTTTTATATCGCAATTTATCCTTTTACATAACATTTTTTAATGTAATGTAAAAGCGATATAAAACACAATTTTTAATGTTTAAACATAAATTACTATATAAACAATTTACAATTGCGATCTAAACAATTTGTAATTGCGATTTAAACACTTTACAATTGTGATATTCTCATACACAAATCTTTTAGCAATTTTGAATAGGAGTTTGATTATCATTAGAGAAACTATTTAAACTTGTTTGACATACATATATTACCCTAGTCGTGAATTTAATAATTTACTTCATTATTAATTTGGATGGATTAAAAAATATTTAAAATTGAATAAAATATATTAGGAATTTTGAGTTAATCTCAATATTTTTAAAATGATCCCCAAATAAAATTTACCTATTTAAAGAAAAGACTCTTAATTCTAAAAACTCTGGACACATTTTTAATTCAGTCATTCGATACTATAATTTATTTTAAGAATTCCAGCGTAGGAATTCATTTTATAATATGAGAAATTGCATATCAATTTAGTACAGAGAAACGTTATTTTTTAATCTTTGCTATTTTTGTTGTTTCACATAGTTGTAAAACTATTTCCGAAAATATTTAACCTGTTACTGAACCAAGAAGAATTTCTGAGTAGGACATTTTAAAAATGAATTATATTAAAAAAATTTCTTTCATTTTATATCAAGTGGTTATATCGATTGTCAACGAATATACATCATTCGTGTGCTCTATGATCGGTTTGGTTTGTTTGTCGCACAACGGTCATTTTTTGCACACGAGGGCTGATTAGACCGGGACCTATGGTTTAAAGTGGACTCCGAACCATTAAAAACATCCATGACCAAGGTGGGACTCGAACCCACGAACTGTTGAACCGAAGGCAAGAGCGTATGATCGAAATAAAATTAATTCAAAATTTTGTCTATTCAAGAGTAGGCCAATATTACTTTTAATGTTGTTGTCGTGTGACAAGTGCAAAAAGAAAAAAAGAAAAGGTAAAAAAGACAAGTCATATGATACTTTTAATACAAGAGGTAATAATTATTTAAGTCCAAAACTAGAAATAATTATAAGACTTTTTTTCATCAGCAATAATTTTGCATTTGTAACATTCAAGAGAGTTTAAGTTTTATCCTTTAAAAAAACTGAATTAGGATTTAATTGTTAGTGCTTGAAAGATTATATTTTTTGATTTGTTTTGAATGAGAGTTATCTAAAGAGAGCGTTAGCTGATTTGTATTGCGTTTTAATGAGTTATAGTTAAATTTTTTAAGATAATAATATAATTAAGGCAGTAAAATTTGTAATAAATTACAAGGATAAATATAAAGTTCGAAGTCTTCATTTTGGCAAAACAAATTCCTTGTATATTCCTGAAAATTTTTAATCTTATTAGCAAAGATTATTATTATGGTAAAAATATGATGTAAATAAGTGATGCTGCTTGATACTTATGCATTGATCTTATGAAATAAAAATGAAGAAATAGACATGTGTGATACTTGTTAAATATTTTTGATGCAACTTGGCGTGATCGATCAATATTGGTTAATAGTTTATTTAATCCTACGTTCTAGTTAAAATTAAAACACAGCACTTAGATTTTATTCTTAAATCATGTATGAATTACAAATCAAAATGGAAATCAATAATAAAATCGTAATTAGACCCATAACCTTTTTAAGTTGTTTGAAAAATATTTCATTTGTATATTAATCGTAAGTTTAAAAAATATTGGGAATTAATTCCATTTGAATTTTTTGATATTTACTTAAAATTTCATTTGATAGCTTTTAATGCGCAAATTTCAAATAATATACCTCATTCTGAAATTTCTCTTTCTAAAAAAAACTATTCCAGCACACAAATTACTCGTAAGATCAATTTATTTTATATAACTTAGTTACCCAGTCTACTTTTGATTGTAAATATGTGAAATTGTTAAATACATAAAATGATTTGCATTTGAAACTGATTCATGTATTAATCTAAATATGATTGAAAGAAGAAAAATTTAATGAATAACGTTAAATACATTGGTCTCCAAAATTAATATTGCGAGCATAAAAAATTTAAATTTCTATAAAATGTGCGTATCGAAATTTGTGTACCAATACATTATCTAATGCATTATATAAGGTATAAATAATATATATAAGGTAGAAAACTGTGAAAGCAAATATTTGCACACGAATTTAATGTAGGCTGTCAGAATATTTGTTAAAATAGAAAAAGACGATGTATTGTAGATCGCAATTTTCATAGCTTAGTACTTACAGTTTTCCTTATTACTTTATTTAATAATAGTTTTGGTCACTTTGTCTAATTGTACAAAATCCATAACGAACTTCAATAATATTAATAAAGCTATTATTAAATAATTGAGGCAGTTATATCTCTCAATTCTTCCAAAAGCACTGATTATTAACACTTGAAAGTTACTGGGAAAGAAATGTCGACTCTTTCTAGAGCTAGTTAGTTATTGGGGATCTGTGGCGCAAATTCCAAAAATGGAAAAACTGCACCAAAACAAAAATTTTGTATTAATATGTTTTTTTTTCAAAACCCAAATAACATTAAAAATTTTAAAAAACGAAATTTATTGTATATTATATAATAAAAATCTAAGGAAATATATAAAAATAATAATACCAAAGAATATATATAAATACAAAGTTTAAAATATAAATTAAATGTAAAATTTAAAGAACCTATCGCCCCCCAAAAGGAGAAACGATTTGTATGTGGTGACTTCACAACAACAAATCAGACCAAATAAAAATATCCCTGTTAATAAACTGTAAACGTTGATAGTTAAAATCATGACATAAAATTAAAATATGATAAATTGTATATGGTTCATCATGCGTTTCACACCATGAATTTAATTCGCTTAAAAACAAATGTCTGTCTGTGAAACGTGTGTGCGTGATACAAAGGCGCTCTTTCTGGGGCATCTCACTAGAGCTCTGTGAGATTAAAGTTGTGAGATACTTTGTTGACACACACTATACGATGAATACTCTCTTTTTCAGATAATTATCGACAAGTGCTTCTGGTTGGGATTAACAGTTATCGAAAATAAAAATACGTTGGTTCCCATAATTCCTTGAAAATTCGCGCATGGAGTTGGAGAATCAAATCCTAATATCATTTTATAGATACTATATGGGCAGATATTCCCAATTTAAGTCCAATACCCCTCCAGGATTTTGCGCAGCTTAAGTAATTGGCTTATGTGATGTCTACAGCATCATATTGTCTACCAGGATCACTCCAAATAAAACGTTTTAAGTTTTGAATCTTGAATTGTCATTGAAGAGGATACGCCATCAATTTTGGATTGTCTTGGACTGGTACTTACGGTATCAATTCAGAAGGCTTTTTATACGAAATATAAGAGTAACTTCGTCCAAAAATGCTCTTTTCTACTACTTATCTATAAAGGGTTTATGTGGATGGCAGTGTTCCCGAAACAGTAACAAGGTCTTGTGGCAGTTGCCCAGCAGGGATTTTTTTATGACTCCGTATATTTCAAATCCACAGCAACCCCCCCCCGAAGATGTTGTGAATCATGAATAACATCTTCCGCTCATCCATATGATCACATCAGTTATCTAAAACTGTTTCCATAATCTGAAGACCATGACACGTGATATTTGATATCAACGATTGATTTCCACTTGTGATTGTCCAATTTACCTGCCACTATAGGCTAGTTATCAAGTTTACAGTTTATTAAACTAAATATTTATTGTTTTTCAGGTAACCAATTTCTAAGAAAGACCTAATGTATATAATACAATATACATTAAATATTTACAATTTCACAATAAAATTTTGGAAAAGTTTTCAAAGTCATTATAAAGTACTTCAATACATTATTTTTAATCATAAGCAAAATTCCATAAAAATGTTTGGAAAATCAATTATTTTAAATATATTAAAAAACATTAATTTATGGTAAGATTGTGGTCTCTGAGCTGATAATTGTAATCCCTTAAAATATAAAGGAAATGTGTTTTCTTGAAATTTTTTTTCAATCATTTATGATTTAATCCAGATATTTTTCACTAAAAATTTTATACATAAATAGAATAAGTAAAAGGCTTTTGAAAATGTAGAAATTAATTTCCTTTTAAGCTTAATATATTTAATTTATAAAAATGAAACTTTAAACTACGGTTTACAGTATAATTAATGATATAAAAATTTGTATATTTCCAGAAATTAAAAATTTTTATTGAGTGTTATTATAACTTGACTAGAATAAATTTAGAGATGACTAAAATTTTAGATACTAATTTGCTTTAAAGGTATAAAATGCATTTACTTTTTAAAAATAAAAGTTATTTTAGATTTATAATGTAATTAATAAAAATAAATTTAATTATAAGAAACATTACAAGAGGTTATTGAGTATTATAATATGACTAGAATAAAAAAATATCCTTTTTAAACTGTAAAGATTAATTTGTTTTAAAACTAAATATATTTACTCTATAAAAAAGTAGTTTAAATTTATAATGAACTTAATAATAAGAAATTATATGTATTGGAAGAAATATTATAAAATTATAAAACGTTTATTGAATGTTTCTAGTTTTAGAAATTTTTTTCTGGCTGTTCTTTTCTTTTCTAAGCCATTAAAAACGTATACATTTTTTATAAAATAAATAAATTCACTTTAAATGAAATTTTAGATTTATAATGGAATTAATAAAATTTACGTATAAAAAAACATTATAAAAATTTAATTTAGCGTTTTTGTACAAAAAGTGTCTCTGGATTAACAATTGTTTTCTTTTATTTTACCATATTCTTTTATAAACTGTAATTTAAAATGATTGGACAAAAAGCAAATGACAGACAAATTTATTCGCATAAAGTATAATAAGGAAATCAATTTAATTTTACACTTCAATATATTTCTGAACAAAAAAAGATATTTATGTGTGTAAAGTTCAGCAGAATTTCAGTTTTGGCGTTATTTACTGTAAAGAAGGCATCTTATCTGAGAAAATTTTACCAGCACAGAACAAAAGCACCCACCTGTTACTTGAAGAAAAGTTTCTTGTCTCAAACTTAACAGACAGGAGAGGAAGGCAAAACTATATTTGGAATTCTTATTTTTTACCTTTTCACCATCGTATTTTTTCCCCTTTTCCTCTTGTTGAAACATTATCAGAAAAGTGGAGATAGAAGTTAGTTTCTACTCAAAGTAAAAATAAAATAAAAAATTTCGGAGAAAGTTCGTAGCATTGTTCGAGAAAAACAGATGTGATCTTTTCCCACCGTGTTTCCCGGAGTATTTTTGTTTGTAGGGTTTGTTTCCAGGTTTCGTTTGTGTTAGGAAACGAGAGAAAATGTTTTTTCCCCTGATATAATTTTGTTTTTTCAGAGCTGGTTAGAGTTTTTTGATGGTTGGTATTGGATAAAGAGGAAAACGTTTTCTTGAATTCACTAAATGCATCGATTATCGATTATCGTAAAGAAAAAACCTGATGATGGTTTAGTTCAAAACTACAGCAAATAATTTCTAATAAATATTTTCTGTGGTTATTTTAAAATCCAACCAACTCTATTTTTAATTTTTACTTAATTTCAAATGAAAACAGTTATCGAACTTTAAAAAAATAATTGAATTAACAACATGGTAAATAATTTTAAAAATTAATCTTTCATTTATTTTAAATTAAGCAATTAAGCCAACTTTTCCTAACCTATCCATCTCTCTCTCTCTCTCTCTCATACATACATACATATACTATATATATATATATATATATATATATATATATATATATATATATATATATATATATATATATATATATATATATATATATATATATATATATATATATATATATATATATATATATATATATATATATAATAAATCCACCACATGAGACACATAAATGTTAATTTATCCATTTATCCAATTTAATAACGATTAACAATTCAATGACAACTGATAATCATTCTCCAATGTTAGATAATAACTATTGAATTAAAATAATGACCACCACACAAGTAATTTCAAGACTAATCTATGGTTTTTTTATAATTAAGCAAACACTTAACCGAAGCTGTTCATAGAAATCTGAAAAGAATCGTCAAATTTTTTTCTTCAATAAATCATTAGGTTCTTATTAACTAAAGTAAAAATTAAGCTCTGCGGCATGATAGCAGATTAGAAGGCCATAGCCTACAGAGTCCGTGTTTATTTTCTTGATCGAGGTTTCTGTGGTGCGAAGCATATGTCACTCAAGGCTGTCAGCCTTACGTAAAACCTCAGTGTTTAGTTCCTAAGCATGCTTGGTGCTCAATATATCTACTCTTTGAAGGTTAAATTATTATTAACATTGATTTAAAAAGAGTGTTATTTAACTACATATATTTTAATGTTAATTGATGTATTAAACTTATTAATACATCAATTCAGTGAAATTTTTTACATACGATAAAAGCTACATTGCCTTAAATATATACGAATTAAAGACAATGAAAAAAAAAGTGAAGTATTAAAACCATTTAGTACACGTAATAGTGACTATTACTTTTAAAAAAAGATAAAAACATTTATTTTGTCTGCTTAGAAAACACAATTCAAGGTATTTTGATCGGTGCCTATATAATTATGCAAAGTAATATTTTGGTTTGATGAAAAATGAGTAGTCACTGACATGATAACTAGATTTTGAACTGAATTTCATGATAACTGAATTTCAGTAATTGGAGTTAAGAAAAATTCTTTGATCATATTTATAAATATTTTACTAAACCTATTATTTAACCATCGACTATTCAAAAGTGTCATCGTTATTTGCCTTTAGATGCAATGGGATATTTATATGATACTGAATTGAAATCCTTTAATCACACGGAGGAAATTACATCTGATACTGATCTCTATGATCTAACACAGCTCACTTTTGTATGCTTTGAAAAAAAAGGTTGAGTCCCAATTCTGTGGAAGGCACTTTTCTATGACAGTAAAATCAAAAATTACTGGTAAGCCAAGTACCAAGTACATTGAGTCTAGTTAAAGATAAATTAATGGGCACATGTGCAGAGTTGACATTAATGAAACGTGCTTATAATCAGAGCATTAAGTAAAATCTAGTATATTAAATTGTTTCTTCCTTTTTAAGTTAGCTGCTTGGCTTACATCGTTATAGTTACTTTTAACACATAAAAACAATAGCACTCAAAGGTTTAAATCGTATACTCTTCAGAAAATTTACATTATTTAAAAAAATATATAAAAAATGTTTCTTTACGTGATTCACCTACGTATAGTTTGTAAGCCTGCAACTCCACGTAACAGTTACAATGGAGTGTATGTTTATATATTATTTATATCTAAGTTTATGCAATTATTATGCTTAGATTTTAAATTAAAGACCATTCTAATACTGTTGAAATTCTATTTTCAGACGATGTATTGATTGAGGATACAAATGCAATTTTAGAATTGAAATTGAAATGTTTGCTAATAACTACTCTCCAAAAATAAATGATTGCATATATTTATTCAAAATTAAATTTAACTCTAAAAAATCCTATGCAATTCAAATTATTTAAAAATATAGCGAAAAAAAGCATTTTCGTCATATAAAAATTTAACATTTTTCTAAAATATATATATTACCTGAATAGGTATTCACTAACAACACAATGTTTTATTGAATTTTCAAGCGTTAATACGATTCCAATATCCTTTGCAGAATGGTAAAATATAGTGAAGAATGCACCCCACTTAAGAAAATCGTACATAAAATCATTCTGTAAATTTTAACTCAAACTTCTTCAATCAGAAACAGTGAAATAAAGAAATTAAACAATGGAACAAAATACGAATTTACTTAATGGATCGTGACAATAATCATGATTAAAGTTTCTCACACTATTTTTTAAAGAATCTTCATTCTAATTTATATTAATTCAATTAAGTTATAACGTTTCGAATATTTACATCATAATTTCATAAAACATCTTGTTTACACGAAAAATATTTCAATTTTAAAACAAGAAATTGGATGAAAATCTTGATATTGATCTTATTCCTCACATTAGCAAAATCTTGAAAAATTCCTTTTAACCAATCAAAATGTCGCTCTCAATAATACCTTTACACATATTAGCAGAGCTATCGTAACTGAACACGTGGTCACGATTATTTAACTAAAGAAGTAAAGGGCTTTGTTATTTTTAAAGTATTTAAGCAAATCTCTCAAAATAACAACATGTCAAGCAAAAAAAAATTTTATTGCTGATCAAATTACAATAATGAAATCAACAAAAAATAAAAGCTAATGCCTCCATTATTGGGACTATCAAGAAAGATTAGCGCCACTTTTTTCAAGAATAGTACAAGATTTGAATAAAAGGGTCCAAAAGAACCTTGGAAATATACCGTACTTGCTGGCGTACTAGTCGCATTCTCGGTTTTTATATGCTCTTTTGAAGGATAAAATTATATTACAGTTCATTATAATGAATTCATAGTATTTCAAATATTAATTAATATAAAAAGTAATACTTTCTGCAAATAACCAATCTATCTAGGAAATGAAGCTTTTTAATTTTTTCTTCAAAATCTAGACCTTCATCTGTAGGGCTAAATCAGTTGAATCCACTTCTAAATCAACATCTGAGTCCTGGTACAACAAATTGTTTTCTATACCACCTGATGCATTACTAATGTCACATTTTTAAAATGATTTAACGTCTGTCTCTGTTTTGCATAGATCCCAAAGGTTATTTTTACTGCGAGTTTCTTTTTACATCCTCTTCCTATTTCCGAATAAGATGCATCCCGTTTTTTAGACCTATTTCCGAATAAAAAAGTGTGTTTTATACGCCGGTAGATACACTAAATATCAAGCAAGTTGTTAAAAAGGCCAAATTCGTAAGTTTCTTTGTTTTCGCCTGAACTTACTTATAAATTTATTATGCTCTTTTTAAGGCTTTTAAATTAGATTATTTTAACTTATTCATGAAAACTATAACTCTAAACTTATTTTAGAAAGAAATATAATAGATTTACCTGATAAATCTGCAAGACAAAAATAAAAATAACTTAAAAAAATAAAAACACCAGCTATTTTGTAACAATAGCAACATATTGTTAAATAGTGTAAAATGAGCGATAATACATTTATCTCATAAATCTGTTTAACCAAATAAAAGTCCTTAACAACCTTTTAAATGATAGTAATTTTTTGAAAATTTGTACAAAGAAGAATGCATCATTAATGTAAATTTTGGTAATTAATTATTAGCAATTCAGGGAATTAGGAATAAAAGCTTCACTATAATTAAATATTATTAGATTAATTACCTTAAATTTTAATTATAATTGAAATTTTTTCTAATGTAATAATTTAATCTATTCTAATTTTTTGCGTATTATTTAATTTTAATTTATAATAATGCCACTTTTCAACATCCTTTTCTAGTAGTATTTCACTTCTCGTAAGAAAGTTTTGCTGTTTGGATATTTGAAACATTTATTGTTTAACTTAAGAAAAAAATATTTAAATATATAGGTAGAGATAATTTGACTTATAGTTTTAAGAGTATGGATCTTATTTGTACATGTACAATTGTTTTAAAATTTCTTAAGAAGACAGAAAATCATGTTTTGTTACCATTTCATATTTATAAAAGTATTGGTCACAAACTGCTCTTTCCATAGACTTTCGTGCCTTGGAAAATACTTATTATTTCGTTGACAATAACTGTTATTTCACTCTTTCATTTCTGCTCGACATTCGAATGTGTGACATAAAGTATCCATAAATACCCATTACACTTCAACAAAATTGAAGTCACTCATCGGCGGAAATGAGGCGTTCTTCCGAATAACAGGGTATTTAAGCGAGCGTCATCAGATTCATTCAGAACAAGTACTCAGTCACAGTTAACAGTGTACTTAACGGCGGGTAACAACCTGTAATTAACTAATAACCCCAAATTGCATCAAAAAACGTCCCCGTCATCAACTTCAGAGAGAAATAAGGCGAAGTGCGTCGCATTCTAATTCCTGGCACCCGTGCACTAAATTGCGGTTATGAGGGTGTTGCTATGCATCCGTAAGATAAGATTAATAGCGCATTAGGCAGGGGCAGAGGCGGGAGGGAGAGATATAGTGCAGGGGCGTTCCTCGATTCCTGCCCTGAGATCTGATGAATCGGGCCCTGGAGGTTGTGGTTTTAAATCAATTGACACCAACTCTCTCCCTCTTCACCATCTAGCACTTCGAGAGGGGAATATGATGTGAATATTAATGTAAATGAGTTCTACCAGCCGAAGTGTAAGTGCGTGACTTAATTTATCACTCTTTAAAACTATGTTCTTACTTCCCATGGGCCATGGGGTCCACTGGTGACATTCAATAAATAGCAACATCCGAAAATCGACGAAAACGGGAACTAAGACAGAAAGTACATGTAATCAAATGATTGTTATGGCTCCAATTTTTATCTTGCTTCAAATTTTAAATGTTATTGCTTTGAAGGAACGAGTCTTTGCAAAATCTAATTAAAGTGTAATCTACAAAATCTTAATTTATTAAGAAGGGTTTTATTATAAAAGAAGATTATACTTTCTTATTATGCTACATCCAGCGTGAATTATGAGTTAAAAATGAAATGATGAATATTATACTTTAAGATTTATATTAAAACTGTGTCACCTTATTTAAACAAATTATAACTTCAAGAACAGTTACAATTGTATATCAAGTTGCACTGGACCATTAAGTATTCTGATTTTCAAGCAAATTATTTACAAGGATAATTCATCAATATAATATCTACAGTAATCAAGTATACTGATTTTTAATTTGTGTGAATTTAAAAGTAAATTAATTAAATTATTAAAAAGCAAAACTATCTTTCACTACTTTAATTTATAATGTGTGATAAAAGTATAAAAAATATAAGTTAATTATAAATGTATTTTCCAATACTCAGTGTATCCTTTTAAATTTTTTACATACAACACAGCGTATTTGCTAGTTTATATTAATAAATTTATCAGACAACAGAAGAAAATGTTATTTAAAAGTGGCTTTTCTGTAAAATTGCATCAACCTTTGCAGCAATTTGTTACCAAATTAACAGAAACGTATAGTAGAGGTTCATTCTTAAATGTTAGGATGTGTAAAATTAAGCAAGCGGTTAATAAACTCGATCACATTTATTTATTTTAAGTGTAGAGTTATATGAATATTACTTTATAAAAAAAATATGATTTTTAATTTTGCTTTATTAGGTAAATAAACGTAAATTGACTATAGTTAAAGCAATATTTCTTGGAAAATAAAAGAAATTCAATTAGAATTAAATATTGATGAATAATAATTGAATATTTCAATTTGCAGGCCAGAGAAATAGAAAGAAAGCTTTTGAATGATTTTCCTAATATTTAATCATTTAAAATGATTATTAAAAATAATTTAACTTTAGGTGAAAAATTAGTTCATATATTTATTTTATAATTTTTAATGTCTTTAAATTTTACTAATCCAGTTACTTTTATGTGTTATCTTAAAATATATAAATTTAGACTTATGAATATTTGGTTTTCTAAATTTAACATAAATAATTTGAAATACTTATAATTTTTACTAGTAAAATAGAAATCATCTATAATACTATTTTATGCTTAAAATATAACTTTGAGTTCAACTTACACTTGAAAAATTACAGGAACAGAATAAAAGAATGAGGAAAATATACTACACATGTTTTTGAAAAACTCTAAACCACCCAAAAGCAGAGAAAAAATTCTTTTCTTTTCTCTCTTTTTTTTTCTAAAAAAAGTTCCTTTCTTTTCACCCCATCGAAGGGGTCATCAATTTTAAAATCAAGGAACGGGATGTCCTTTTCGTCTGCTAGAGGCCTCTAAAAAATGACCAGGATGGAATCTGTTACTGACACTGTCGCTGTATTTTAGATATATCTCTTCTTATTTCGATGGCAACATTTCACTCCATAAAAATATATCCTATTCTTCCTGCTTCTTATTTTTTCCCCTCAACTTTCAAGTTTCGGTATCATTCGAGGCGAAAAAAAGAAAGCCGATGCAAGCGTATTCTTTTTCCACCAAGAAGTGAGGAAACAAGCTCCGCTGGACTGTTCGAATACAGACCTTAGATTTCTTCAACAAAATGCGGTGGTCATGAGAAATATTCGCGCTAAGCAGATGACATGTGAAACTTGGGAATATTGAATAGAATTAATGACCCATATATAGATAAGTATGGTCAAGAAAATCCATAATAGCATTTTTAAAAATTCAGTGGAATGTATTTTTCAGAAGATTTTGTTATCTATGCGAAGAGGGAATCCCAAAATCAAACAATATTCTGTTTAGATAATTTGTTATTTAAAGCTCTTGTCAACGTTAGCTTTAAGAGGAAATAAAATAATGTTCTATATATTACTGTTTATCCTTGTGCATCCAAAATTTATTGTAGGATCTTAATCAAATCAGATCATATAAATATATCTTATTAAGTAATATACGAATGTGTGATGCAAAATATTCTATATGATTTTCTATATGATGATATATGAAATGATTCTATATGAAATGTATATAACAAGATACCGGTTAAATAGAGTATTGAATTTGTAATACTTATGAAAAAATAGGATACTTTTATGGCACTTTAAAAGTTTGAATTAAATTTCGTTAAAACACTTTGAATTTGAGAAACTGAAATATATCATCACGTTTCTAATAATTATGCCTTTAGTTATTCTCATCTACATATAATTGCTTATTAGATTATGGTGACACTCTTGCAAATCATATGACAATAATTTAAAGTTTCTAGAATTTTTAATTTGTATATTTAGAAAACACACAAATCATCTTTTTTAGTAGTTTCGTCAAGTGAAAATTTCTTGTATGGAGAAGAAAAAGTTTAATATTATTGTTTTATATATAAAATTTCAGGAGACTGAAAGAATATAATTATTTTTCATTGGGGAAAAAAGCTAGTAAAAAAAATATGAAGCATCCAAAATATATAACAAGCTCTATAGTTTGAAATGAATCAATTTGTAAATTATCAATAACAAAAATTCACTTTATATTACGTTAAGTGCTTACAAGAGAAATTTGTTTGCATCATAATGATCTAATTTGTGATAAGATAATAACTAATAAAGTTATCACGCTTGAAGATAATAAGATATCACACTTGACCTATAAAATCACAAACAATTAAATATCAAAAATTATTAAAAAGAATTAAAGGTTCAAAATCATATTTTTCGATCTGATAAATTGTAATATTACAGTCATCATTTGTATGAACATCATGACTACCTTTTTAGCAAATTCAAAGTGAAGATTCAATAGTGTTTTCACATATTTTCTATTCATTAGGAGAAATTAATTTATTATACATTTTAACCATTATAAGTCAAAGAATATTGAAGTTTTATTTTTAGCTTCCTTTTTTTAGAGAGAAAACATTTGCTGATGAAGAAGTAATATTTTAATTTATGATTCATTTTTAACTGAAGTATTATATTAGAAAAGATAAACGTGTTAGATTGATTGACGCAAAAACGCTTTGATTTAAAATCCATTGAAGACATTTTAAGTGCTTTTAAATATATTATTCCTGCGTGAAAATGTAAACCAAAATTATAAAATTGATGAAATAAAAGTAACAAAATGCTGAGATATGATGCCTAAAGTGGATGTTCACTATTTAAATGAATTTCTTAGATCAATGAACAATTTATTAAGTAAGCTGATTAGAAATAAGGATAATGCCTTAAACTTAATTTCTTTCAATTGCATCTTGATCAATAAACTAATATACTTTTTTCAAAGAAAAATGGAAATTGTGAAGTTTTAAATACCTCAAAATATTATACTCTTGTTTTGAAGTACACATGTCAAACTATATTATTTTCAAAAATTAAAAATTAACTTTCAATTATTATAGTATTTTAACTACATTTCTTGAATCTTGAGACATTTAATACATCTTTTTCAATATATTAGGGGATAAATATATGATTATAACGAAATTAATAGTCATAATTAATAATTTTTATAGTGAATAAGTTATCAAAATAAATACATTTATTGAAAGTTTTGAAAGTGAAACATTAAAATAAAAAATATGTATAATAAATTATTCAAATTTAAATTTATTATTAATTTTATGATACAATATAATGGTTTAAACAATTTTATGAATATATCAGTTCATATGAATTTTTTATAATCTGTAAATAGTGACACTGTGGTTTTCAAATTAATTTCAGAATAAAGTATCCTATCATAAAAATAAAATATCTAACTTAGAAACTGCGTAACTAAAACACACAAACATTATTTATATAAATAGTTCTTCTTTTTAAATACATAATCATCTTTATAAATCTACTTTGTTTATTTTAAATAATTAATAGACGTACTTTAAGCCGGTAATAATTTAAATAAAAACGTTTTATTAAAAATAAAAAAAATTCAAATCGGAATGTTTTTAAAATTAATTAATATTTTATTTAATTCTGATTTTCTATTAATATGTAATTTTATTTCTTGAAATGTATTTAAAAAGTATATATACCGGAAGTAGTATATGCAGATTATAACAAGTGATAACAAATATAATGGTTAAATGTCGATTTATATTTTAATTGATTACCAAATGTAAAATATTATTGGCGAAATGCATGCGCATGATCATTTCGTTCGCTTTCCTTTTTTTATTTTAATAATGAATTGTATTGGAAATTCCACATGGGGACTTTCTTAATACCAAATATCAGAGAAAAGAAAAGAAAATGTCGAATTTTGAGGAAAATGAGGTGGGTAGTATTGGATGTATGAGAAGAGGGGGTGGGGACGCAAAGAGAAATTCGTTTTCTGACTGTGAAAATTACTTCCTGCATAGTCAAATAAATGCGATCTCCCTCGCTTTTCCTGGGGTGTCAGTATCAATCATGTAGACTCCCCTTCTCCCCCCTTCATAGCTGTGGCCATAAATCAACTCTTGTCCTTAGAAAGCATAGTTAGAATGAGTCCTGAAATTATGAATCTTTCCTCTGAGAAAACTCACATCTAGAAAATTGAATAGTGATGAGCATTTAAAACTGTTGTGCTGTTTATTTAGGTGAATTTTTTTCAAAATTGTTTCACTAATATAAATAATTTGAGTTTTAATAAATATTTTGTGATTAAAAATTTTGAATTAACGTTTGAATTATATTTATTTTGTGATTAAAATGATATTGGTATTTGGCGTTTTTTAGAATTTTAACTTGGGCTTAAACTGAATTATATATTTAGAAAGATTGAGATTTACTTTGCATTTTTAATCAAAATTAAAAATGTATATTTATGTAAATATAATAACAAAATAAGATTATATATGAATTTACATTATATATCTGAACTCAAATTTAATCTGTAATAAAATTTAAATGCATTTGTGGTGATTTTAATTTGTTTTTGTATGATAGTTGTACACATTTCATACTTTTATCAAATGTATGATTCATTTTTAATACATCAGATAATCTGTACATGGAAGAATGGCATAATTTCAGATATATATTTGGAAATCTAATACTTACTTATGTCAAAATTGATAAGATTATTTTTATGCTATTTCATGAATTGACTATGGAAAATGAAATTGTATTTGAATTGAAATTCGTATTAAAATTAAAATCAAAAATATTGTATCTTGTTAATTGAATTAATATCGTATCTAATTTAAATTTGACTAAAAATGTGTTGATATCATTTGAGCAAAAATGTAATGAAATTTTTGCAAGTAATCATTCAAAATAAAGCATAATTTGTCAAAAACTGAATTATTCAAATTTCAGATTTAAAAATGATTTTTAATTTGGTCCATTGCGAAATTTGAGTTTGTATATGTCTCTCTAAGCAACTGCATTAAGCCAAATTTAACAATATTGAGAACAAAAGAAAAAATTAAATATTTCACTATGTAGTAGCTCGTAACTTGGATTGCGAACAGTTAAGAAGCTATTAAAACTACAAATTAAATTGTATCGTATATTATTAATCATTCAATTACATATTTTCCACTTTATAAAAATGATTCCGTGTTTGAAATTTTATTTAAATCTGTGTTAGAATGATTATGTTTTATAAATTAATTTAAGGCTTTAATATAAAAGCGGAAGAATTTCAATGCATTTGTTAAAATTTTTATTGAGGCTTAATTGAAACTAAAATTTTATTTAATTAAAAATTTTAATAATTTTTTATTCGAATTAATTTTTATTTAAGGAAAAATTCATTTATGTCTGTTGGTATAAATTTTTGTTGCTAAATTAAATCGCACATTGTTTTTTCATTTAATAATTTTCATTAAGACATCTCACATTTTATTGCATTGATTTTTATTTAAATTTGAAGGTATCTCAGGGTTAGAAAATGGTTATTTTGTGTTAAATATTCTGAATTCCCGTATATAAAGTGACTTTGCCCAGAGATTATTTTATTAAAATTAAAATTTTCATTTCCATTTTATTGCTACAAAAAATATATAGTATTATATTTAAATTTTACTGTTATAAGTTTAACTTGAATTGAAATGTAGGGGGTATTAATTAAAAATCATTTATCTAAATCAAAGTAATGATATATGTTTTACTCAGTTGATTAACATCTAAGACAATTTGCAAATTAGAAAATTCAGTTAGAGTTTTAAATTTTTATTTAGATCAGAATTTTTAATCTATCTATAGAATTTTTAATCTGCTAAATAATCTTTGATATTATATAAACAAGATTAATATTACGTTTAATTTCCAGTTTAATGAGTACTTATTATTATAAAGTGAAACTATATATCTATGTATTTACTTATATTATTATCTTCGTGATTGACTTGATAAATAACTATATAAAATAACTTCATAAAAATGAAAAAAGTTATATCTATATGAAATTAATTTTTTTCATCTTTGATTAAATTTCAACATTTTTTTATTATTTTGTCAATAAGATGATTTTTTTTAAATACAAATGTTATTGACGCTTGCATTATAGCTATGTTAAATTGTTTTTGTACTTTTGGTTAAAATATCAACTGGTAGGTATTGTTTTGGTGGTATTCAATGTGCAAAGGTATTTGATTTCTCAAGATTTGATTTGGTTTTTATCTAAAAACCATTTTAATTTATCATTTTCATATGATTTTTCATTTTAATAACTTCTATAATTTAGTTTCTAAAAATGATGCTTTTTTTAATAAATGCAAATAATCTTAAAATATAAAATAAATAATGCTGAATTATATAATTCATTTTTTGTAAATAATTTTACTTTGATGCAATTTTTTTTATTTATTTATGAAAATTAACATATTTATTTCTGCATTATACAATAAATATTATTTATTTCTTGTGAACTTGTTAGAAATTATTTACGGTAGTTACACATATATTTAATAAACCATTTTTATAAACTTAAAATAAATTTTCGTTCTGAATAAGATAAATATGATTTTTTTCCCTATTATTATTTTATGCAAACTTAATTAATATAAATTTATTTATTATTACATTTCAGTCGTAATATCTATTTGCCTTTTATTTTGAAGGATAAATGAAATGAAGAGTTTTATAACTGTAAAAAAATATGTTTATTAATTTTTGTTAAACTAAAAATAATTAACTTTAGGTAGAGGAAAAATTTTAAAACAAATAAAGTGCAAATTAATAATATATTATGTAAATAAATATAAATGATAACATTTCAAGCATTTTTAATGAATATTTAAGGCTTAAAAATAAGTTTAAAAAAAACTAGAGAAATATGAAATTAAAACAAACTATTTTAGAAAGCCTGTATTATAATAAATTAATAATATGCTTAATTCTGAGAACTTTTCTCTGAAAAATAACTTTTTTTTTGTTCAACAGCTATAAAAAAATTCAGTAAATTTTCTAATAAAGTATCATTTTACTTTCGTGAAAAGTGATGGTGTAATTTTTATCGCTAAGCTAATACGCTTTCATTCCAACTCCTTAGCTATATTGAGTAAAAGACATTGCCAAAAGAGAAGTAAATTTTCTTTTCATGAAAGACTTTTCATTATCTTATTTTTTAAATAACTTGCTAAAAATATGCTGCTTTAAATTTATCTAAAGTTTTTATTAAAAAATACTCCCTTTGCTTGAAAGAAAATACTTGTAAAAGGTAAGAAATTATTCATATAGGAACTTTAAATCTCTTAGCTTTTTAAATATATTGAGTTTTGAAACAAATTTTTAAAATTAAAAAAATTAAATGTCTTAATATCTCTCCTTTATTTGAAATAATTAGATTCTTGTTTAAAAGATTGTTACTATTTTAATTTAAAGTTTTGAAGATATTATTTCGATTTAAAAGCATTAAATCAAAATAATATTTATTAAATTTTCCTCGACTATAATTATAATCTTCCAGTTGCTCTTCCTTTTCTGCAAATATAAGTGCTTCTTTATACTGCTATGATAAGATAAGAGTGAGTCAGTTTAGTTAGTGCTCTATAATTAAAAAAAATTGGTGGGAAAGTTGACTTTGAGTTTGGTAAATTTACTTACTTTTTCATGGTTCATGGATAGTGAGATTCATAAATTTCAATTTTATGCCCACCAATTTTTCGTAAATTTAGTTTAATCAAAAAAATTAAATTCTAGCTAATATTAGAATTTTTTAATGTAAATGAAATAATATTTTTTATTATTTTCTTCTTCTAAAATATTCAATTAACTGATATAATGAAAATTTTAAATCTCTTTATAATACTTTTTGATATAAAAGAAGTTTTGGTTTTTTTCAAATAAAAATATTCATTGTGTTTTTATATTCCATATGCTTTAACATTTAAGACTAGAATATGCCATAAAATTAATCAAATTAAATTTATACTTATATTTTATTACTGCTTTCTAAAGTTTACAATGAATAAAAAACTAATATTAAGTTCTCATTGATTTATTATAAGCTTTTTTTATCACACATAACTTTCATAATACTTTTTTAAAATTTCTTAAATACATCTTAAATATATCGAATAACAATAGTTTCAAAATATATTCAGTGTCAATTTTTTTAATTATTAATATATGCTTACGTAGCATATTATTTTAAAATTTGTAAAAAGCTTACATCGTTAAATTATATACGATATTATAAAATGAAATTCAATTTATATTCTGAAAATATTGTACTAAAAATTAGTGAAAATCTGCAGGTTTATATAATGCTTACTATCTTTCTTAATGTCCGAAAATTTTTTTTAATATATACATAAATATATACACTCATCTTCCTAAATTAAAGATAATGTCAATTTGAGGAAATAAAAATTCAAAATAGAAACAAACATGAAACATGCATGTCAATTCCATAGCACAAGTAAAAGTACGCAAAAAAGATTACACATGAATGATAGTATAGATAAAATTATCGCGTATGTTTTTTGAGCAATTGAAAAAGATATCACCGATACAAAAACCTAACTGTGGGATTGTTTGACAGTAAATGCGGTGTATGTTTCCGAATTGTTGAAACACAGTCCATACAAAGTCTGGATATCTTAAGTATAAAATTATTGAACTAATCTTAGGGAAAATCACATCACAATGCACCTCGGAGCTTTGGATGTATGTAGAATGGGATTGATGGACAGTAATTTGCTAGCTTAGTCCATTTCACATGTATTCTATTTGATTTAAATCAAATAAGAAACTTATCATTCATAGCTGGTGATATCTTCAGACTGAAGGCACTAATTTATGAGGTTTGCGTCGTGTGGCTAGGCATTGCCATTCATAAACAAAATTCTGTGCTGATGTCACTACTAAACAAATGTAAAATGCAATTCCATAATGTCTCTGTAAATTTTACCAGTTAATAGTTGCTATTTGACATTCAGATCTGTTTCAGTACCAGGAATAACTCCATTCCAAAATAACGGATGATTACCATAATGATTTTTTTCAATTAAGTTATCATGAGGGTAATGAAAGCTTGACATTCTCCATAGGAATTTACGATGTGAATCTGATTATCAGTTAAACTTGTCAAAAAATGCCCTTATGTTGATTCTACACAAACTTATAGTGCAGGTGTCAGATTTCATATTCTCTACACTGGGCTAACTATCGAGGACAGGGAGTTGAAGTAAATGGAGCACATTTGACAGGAACGCAAGCATATTAGTCAGGCCTGACCAATCGTTTATATAAGCTTTGTCTCGAAATTGTGATAGCTGTGGTTAAGATAGCTGACAAGATACGACTGATAATGCCTATGTTTATTTCTTTTAAAAGTTACTTTTGAATATTCAGTCATTCCTCGGAGCACTTACTTAAATTCTCATGTTCTTGGAATCGCTACCAAAGCCAAGCGATGATATTGTACATGATTGGAGTTTCTTGGACACTGCAATCTGAATAGCCATGCATTTCAAGCGGTTAATATTTCTGCCACATGAAGAAACGTCTGTATGTATACTCTGTCACAGCTGTTCGGTTTCAGTACAATTGAAGCTTATAGGAAATTTTACAGTTATTCTGATTTACTACCAGCATGTCATATTTATCCCTGTCACACATCATTTTTATTACCATCTATTGTCAACTCCAATTGAAGCTGTATGGATGACTTTCCAAATAAAATTCTTAATTCAGAGTATAGTATATATCATTATATATAGATAAATACACTGGTCAACGAATTAGGAATATTTGATTTTCTTTTAAATGATTGCTAGAGATACAGTATGCAAATTTGCTTAGGCGTCGAGATTTTGTTAAATCAAACGTTGATATTATCGATTTGGAAGTTGAACAAGGACTCGTGCTTAAAGAATAATCTTCCATCGATCATTTGTCATATATACCTTGACCTGTGTGCTTGAATATGTCACGTTAACATAACTTGTCCTCTTTCAGCATTACCTACTATGACGTGCAATGAATGAAATGATAATTTCAGGTTATTTCACACAGCATACCACTCTCTTGAAGCTCTCTGTGCAATGTTATCGTTCATACCAACCTTCTGGTTTTTGTAACGGAGAAACATATGAAATCAGAATGAATTGCCGTTCTATGGCAATGGCTCTACAGGAAATTCAGCCCATTATACTCAATCCATGGTTTCAAATTATGCTAAAATCAATGAGTGACAGAAGAATTCACATTTAGCAATCTGGTCACTTCTGTCTAATTTTAAATTTCAAACTACTAATATGCATATTGCAGTTTTCATTATCACCCGTTATCTTATACCATATTCTAATTTTACACAGATTGATGAACTGTTTAAAGGGTAATTGCCCTTTATTTTGATTTTTTCTTAATAATTTTTGGAAACTAGTGTTTTTAAAAAATTATAAATACAAGCGATGCTCTTAAAGCATCAGAACAAAGCTTGATTAAATATATACCCTGTGAACTATAAGTTTGTATATTATATTATAATATCTAATGAATCACACAAATTTGTTAAGATTTGATCAATATATAAAATAAATAAACAAGAAAATAATCTTCTGCTTGTTCAAATAGCATATCTCCAACAATGCTGAATGAGTCATTCAGCATGAAGGTTAATAATTCATATAACAAATTATTGCCATATTTTTAATATAGGATTATTTTTCATATTTTGCCATTTCTGAAGAACGGGGGATGAAGATTGAGTTACTGTTTTCAATATAAATTTCTTTTGAATACCTGCTTTAGGAATTTTTCCGTCCTCTTTCCTTATGTTACTTAAATACGCCATTTTATAAAGACATTTTCTCAAAATGAAAGCAAAACGCTGTGTATTTCAGCTGTTATGTTTTTCCATACATGAAGAATTTTAAATTAAGTTATTAACACCTTTTTAATGCTCACGAAATATTAGATTGAATGTTTAACTATTATTATTTAAAATAATTGATGTTTACTTCACATTCATACTCTAAATGACTAAAATGATTTACAAAAATTATGTAGCAATGATGAATGCAATAATTCGAAGCATTATGTGAATGTTAATAATATATTGTAGAAAATTTCAAGCAAGGTCAGGAAAAGTTTTTGATACACTCGAAATAAAAATTGAATTAAAAGCAATATTAAGAAACCCTGTAAATCCAAAAACTATGACGTTTCAAATTATTTTCTTAATAAATTATTAAAATGACACGTAAAACAACACTTTTAGCACTAAAAGATAGAAACTATGAAGAAAATTAGAAGTTTTGATTATGAAACTATAAAAATACTATTGAATAAATTTTTACAGAAATTTTATTGATAATAATAAAATAGATGTATTTATATAATAAATGTATAATACAAATTACTCATCCCATTATATTGGTGAGATTATGATTCGGTTATATGGAAAAGGCTGCCTAATAACACTCTAAGTGTACATCATTACATTTATTAATGCTACCAAAACTAAAAATTTTGTTAAAGAATTTATTTTGGAGAGTATTTGAATATATGTATGAAGAGACACAAATGAAAAATGATGATTAGTAAAAATTGCAGCTTAGTACAATAAAAATTCTTTTAAATTTTTGTTATTAATTTTATTTTTTCATATGCAAACAACATGTTAATACGCGAAAAATAAGTATGCAATAGTACTATGGTATGAAAAGACATAAAATTAAAAATCTGAAAACATTATAAAATTTAACTGAATAATTAACAAAATATTACTCTTATACTCCATTAATTGTTCAATTAATTTTAGCTTACTTTAAAATAAAAAATTATTTTTCATAAAAGTTTTTCATTTGAATATCTATAAAACTATTTTGATTGGAATTTTAAATTGAAAATTTTAATGATTTTTTAAATTAAATATTTTTATTACTTGAAATTGGCTTAATAACTTAAACTAAGTCAAGAATGTTAATAAATGAAACTTTAATCATTGCCTTGAAGAGTTTGAAATGTAGTGTATGAAACATTCGTAGTCGTGTAGGAATGATTAAAAAATTTGCAAGTTTGAGAGCACAACTCTTAATGAAAACATAATCTTGTAGACGGAATTGATAGAAAATAGTGATTTTTTTAATAAGCGTATAAATCTGGATCAACGTAATAGAGATTCTAACACTTAAAATTTATTAAAAGTTCATTTAAAAAAAATCTACGGTATTATACGTTCTAAAAGGACTTATCATATTATTTCTGCGAAACTTTTTCTGTACCTCATATTCATACACTACAAAGGAGGAAACTCGGAAAACATTTGATAACCTACCCTTACGTGTATACATGGAGAAAAGCTTCATGGATTTCTAGATTAATCTAAAAATTTTGCTTTATAATATTACTTTGGAAATTAAAAAGTAGAAGCGATGTCTTTGTATATTGCAAATAAAATGCCTGCAAAAGATATTTCTTTTGCTATGTACATTGTTTGTGCACAACACTTCACGTCGCTTATATAAATGAGAAATCGTAGAAAAGAGACCACCAGCTGGCAAAAGTGTTCATTTCTACATCTGCCACTAATCGAGAAAGCAGGCCCCGCTTTTAATTCTCCCGAAGAAAATAATCTTAACGACCCATCGATTATTCTTCGTCTCATAATTGTTTGAAAATCCCATCATCCCCTTCTTCCCGAAGACGAGGAAAGAATTAGAAAATTTAGCCAGGCGCTTATCTGTGCCCAATAACAAGATGGCGTCGTACCCCCATCCCCCAACTTCGAAACGCTAAAGTCTTGGAAGGGGGTGGAAGAATGGGTGAAGCAATTAGCGAACTCCTTAAAAATCTATTTGACGCCGTTGTACAAAATCTGAGATGTACTTTACGCTAATTAGAATCGATTGGACGCCGAGATGGGGTTCCAGATTATCTCGGAGATTTCTATATGGATACTCGAGGGCTTCAGAAACAGAAATTTCCGATGGGATTCGCAGACAGATCTGGGGGGAATGTTAAAGATTGAATGAGATTTGGAGCAGGGTCGAATAGTAACCCACTTCGAATGCAAATTAGCAATCGTTTCCAAGAATATAGGAAGTGAAACTAATGTTGATTGTTCTTTCGATATTGGTTGTAGTTACCTGATAATGAATAGAATGAGTTAACTCAGAAGTTTAAGCAGACGTTGAGTTATTGAAGAAAGAAGGTTTCAATCGTCACGGAGACAGAAAATTGAGAAATTTGTTTGAAAGAAAAATTATTGTTTCATCTTTAAGTAATTTAACTCAAAATTAACAATACAAAAAACAATTTTTTTAAAACTAATTATAAATTTTATTGGTGGTATTAAAAATAGCAACTTCATTCAAAACACAGAACTACACATTACAATTTACAGTAAAATTTGAAGACTGAAAGCTCAAAATGGATCCCCTTTGCTTGCTATGTTAGTGAAAAAAGTCTTAACTTGAAATAGAAAAAAAATTGCTTATAAATATAGTATAATTCATGCTGAAGTTTTGTTATAACGTATATTATTAATATTACACATAAATATCAAAAAAATCTTTATGAAAAATATAGATATATTGATACATTTAAAAATATTATAAATATTCAGATACATTTAGAAAATATTTAGGGCCTCTTATAAGTTAAAATGGCAATATAAATGTAATCACGATTTTCAGTGATTTGGAATTTAATAACGCTTAAAGCATATAAGTCCTTATTAATATTTTTAATAAGTTTATCAGTTATTTAAATATGTTAGAATCAAATTTTTAGTAGCAATTTTAGTACATTAGACTTAAATCATTATTTAATTGCTCGTATCAAATTAAAAATGCCCTTCTAAGAAAAAAAATACTATATATATATTAATATATATATATATATATATATATATATATATATATATATATATATATATATATATATATATGTCAGAAAACGTATGTTCTCTCTATTTCTACCCTACAAAATATGCAATGGATATTTATTATTAAATGAAAGATAAATGTTATTAATTAATGGAAGCAAATTTTATCAAACTTATACTATTTTCAGTTTCAAAATATGATGCAAAATAAATATTGTTTCGATAAAACTCATACCTTCTGTTGAATAGAATTAAAAAAATTAGAGATCATATTAGAAAAATCGAATTATAAATATATTGTTGGTAACGCTTGATGATGATTGAAAGATGTAATCAGGTATGATGTAATTATAAATCAGAAAATACAATAAAAAGTATATGTTTTCTCTTATGGCTGTGATAATATTTTAAACTTTCAGAAAATTGAATTTCAAATAAAAAATTCTTTGTCTTATATTCATTTTCTTATCTTTAGTACTGTAAAACTCTTAAGCATTTAAAGAAAGAATGTGTCATGAAATTGCTGCACATTCTTATGAAATTTTAAAAAGTGATTAAGAATAATTATTTTTTAAAATTACTTAATTATGTAAAAATATTCTATTTCTTAAAACGGGAAATATTTGTATTGAATTTAAAAATTTATTTTATTGAATAAGCTTGATTGTTTAATTAAATTTACTTTAATAAGTTCTTATTGAGTTAACTTTAATTACAGTTACAAACTGAAAAACTTAAAAATGACTTAAAAACAAACAACTTAAAAAACTTACAAACTTAAAAAATGAAAAAATATCTAAATTGGGAAAATATATTTTAACAAAAATTTATTTTTTGCATCCACTTTTATTTAAGTAATTTTTAACGAAGTAATAAATTTAAAATTAGTTTGACTGTATTGAATTGTTCAATGGCCCATATAGTTTAATTATTTACTTCGTACTTTAAATACATATTTTAATTTTTATAATGTGTAAAAATTATTCCTGAATGTTTCTTTTAATTACATCTTAAATGAATTTAAGAGAATTCAAGTATCTCTTAAATCTCGAATTTTCGTTTTTTATTTTTATTTTGTAAACGACCTAGATAATAAGGCTATTTTACTTTAAAATGTAAGCATTTGATTTAACTACATCTTTAAAATGCCTTTTAAGAAAAAAGTTAGAAAGTAACTGTTAAAAACTGTAATATGTCGCTTAGAAATTACAGCATTATAAATGAAATTGGAAACTGTTAACTCAAAAATGGTTAATTTAATCTATTAAAAAAATTATTTCTTAAATTTTTGCTTATTGTTGCAATATTTTTCTGATACATAAAAGAAGTTCACGAAGTTAACTCGTAAAAGGTTTGAGTAATAGTCGAAAATTAAGGTTAAAAGAGTGTAGTATTAATACATTCCTTTATTATTATTGTGTGTAGCATTATAAGCCTAAAGTTGATATGTTAAAAACTCATTATAAAATCAACAGAATTTAGGATTATTTCTAAATTATATTAAAACATAAAACTTAAATTATGCTTTTCAATTTTTGCTGTTACTATTTTGGATAATTCGATATTTATTCATTTAAGGATAGTTACTGAATTTAAATTTGAAATTGAAATTGCTAAACTGTTACGTCATTATAGTTTTTCAAATTAAGATACTTTTTCAAAAATTTGAGTGTTTCGTAGCTTAGCGAATTAAATTTTTCTTCTTTATTATTCAAATAAATATTTCATAATAATGTTATTTGCGTTATATCCTCAAAATAAAATTATAATTTGTACATTTTTAAGGAATTAAAGTATTATAAGATTGATAATAGAATTCACATATTCAAAGAATTTGTATACAGGGTGATCTTTTTTAAAGTGACAGTGTTTGGAGCGCTCTGTAGCTCGATCTAATATAACCGAAATGGCACCAAACTTGGTATTTAGACTAATCAAAACACGGGAAAAAAGATTCCGTAAAAAATGTTTTTAGTTCCAAAACTCGTCGATAGGGCATTTTATGGCGCTTTACAATGTATAAAATGTGAGAACAGAAAATTTCTAATACATACAATCGTATAGTTAAATTATTAATGTTTATTTACTACATTAACTTCCCCTGTGAGGAATTAGACCACATTCAATGTGAGCACCGTTTTAAGAAATAACACCGTGCATTCTGTGCACAACGTTTTCCACAGCCGTTCGTAACATATCACGAGGAATATTCCGCACTGTCTTTGTTATGTTGTCCTTTAGAATAGACAAATTTGATGCTCCAGTGAGAGGCATGGCCACTGGAGCTCGTTTACTTCAGCTGAGATTATTTGTCGGAACTTTCTACTATACTTGCTTTTATAGCACCTATTACTGGCACTGTCAATGCACAACATTTGCATTTTTCTTTGATACCCGTGTTTTATGCTAATTATTCATTATTGTAAACTACAGCAGCGCTACAAAATGCCCTAGTGGCGACTTTTGGAACTAACTTTTTTTTACGGAATCTTTTTCTCATGCTTTGATTAGTCTAAGTACTAAGTTTGGTGTCTTTTCGGCTATTAGATCGCGCTACAGGACGCTCCAAACACTGTCACTTTAAAAAAGATCACCCTGTATTTTATTTGTATTCTTAAAAAGTTTTGTATATTATATGCACTTAATTTGAACTTCAATCGTATTTCTTGATAACCAATTGAAGATTAATTTATTTTAATATGTTAAATGTTTTTCATTTGTTTTACATAAGTTACTGACAGGAAGTTATTTATGTATTTCTAAATTCAATTATTTTATCGATGTTCATAGCATAGAATAAATTATTTACAAAGCTGTAATATCTGTTCATTTACATTAAAAGATTCATAATAAAGTATAAAATTGTATAAAATAATCTAAACAATTGTATTTAATTAATAATACAGTCATTTTAATTACATTTTTTAACTCAAACTAATGTAAAGAAAACAACAGACGTTGGAGCTTAAATTCTTCGATGTAATGTAACATTTTCTAATCCTTCGTTTTCTTCAGCTTCATTTAATTTAGAACTCAAAGTAATGAATAGGTACCAAACCGTCTCTTTAAACTACTCTCAATTAATGTTAGCCTTAAATCTCCTCCTAAGAAATTCAATTACAATTTCATTTTAACTCTTCTCCTGTTCCAAAGAGTTTCGACGTCGTTTTTTTTTCTCTATTTATTTATTAGCTAACGCTCTTCCTTATCTTATTCGAAATTCGTCGATACATCCATTTCCACTAATGCCTGTGAGTTAATAAAATTTCACTACTCATTAAGTTTTCGGGAAACATTGGAGAACGATGAAAAGGTTTGAGAGAAGTCAGTTGATGATGTGCATAAAAAAAGGAAAGTATTCCGGTCTTTTAAATCGACTTCTTAACTTGTATAAAAGCTGCTCCGTGAATCGGCTTAAGCCTTGCTAATTAATTTTAAGCTGTTTGTTGATAAGCAGAGACTAAGCTTTTGTCGCAGGAGTTGGCGAATTAAATCGATTGCGATTCACTGAATATGACTCTGTAAACTGATTAGTTAGGTAAGTTTAAACTATGTTCGTTTCTTTAGTTGTAATCATTGATTAGTCTTTATAAAAAAACTTTTAGTTTAATCTGTTTTAATTGTATATTAAAATTATTTAAAGTTCTTAAAGAGATTAAATGTTATTTGCCTAAATGGAATTAATTAAAATTTGATTTATTTAAAATTAAAAATTTTAATTTCCGGAATTTTGTAGATGTTAAATATTTTTATTGGTAAGTTGAAGATTAGTATCATAAAACTAGTTTAGTTTTAGAATATATTTCAATTAAAAATCTGCAATTAATTACAAATATTTGGTAAAATGCTTTATTATCATCATTGCTTTTGAAAATATTAAAAAACAAATTGTGTTTTTTGATTCTTTATAAACTAAAATAGTTGAAATATTAGCTCATTTGCTGTTTCAAGATTTACAAAAAAATTTTAAGTAATTTCAAAATATTATTTTAATTATTAATTATTTTATATTCATTATTCAACTGTAATCAACAATTTTTCCAAAAAATGTTACATATTTTATGTAATATTTTGGTTAAAACGTTTTTAAAGTTAAATATAAACTATTTTACTTCCTTCTGAAAAATGAAATAATTAAAATATTTAAATAATCCATGCCGATAAAGAGAATAATCTGTCTTGTCTTTTTCATTTTGCTTTTTTTGTGTTCTATTTTCAACGTGTTCAATTTTGGAAGCAATGTTGCAAAAGATTATAAAATTTTAAAACTAATCATTTAGAATAACAGGTAACTTTCATGATTTTGAAACATTTTACAAAGGGGAAAAATTATAATTAAAAAATACTTTTTTATTACTGCTAAAATTCATGAATGGATTTTTTTTTTCATCGCTGACGATACTCAAACATTCGCTGGTGAATTTCGCCCCATTTGCTATCACTTGAGGAGTGCGATTTGAAGGCAGGCAGTTTATAATATACCATTCCTTTATTTTTAGACTTGTTTATTCAATTTATTTCTATTTAACCAAAAGTTATGACATTTATATTTAAATATGAAATTGATTGATAAAAAAAGTATTCAAAAAATTAATAAACTTAATTCTGGAGGAATTTTATTATATTTACTCTTGGGGCATTGATATTTTCTTATATCAATGAGTAGAAATATGAATGTATTTATAACATATTTATAATTTACATAAGTTCATTTCTGGTATTCTTTACAATTTGCTTTACTAATAATAATACAACTTATTTCGAAAGATTATTTTATCAATGTTGCCAAGAAAGCATAGTTTATATAAAAAGGCTTTATAATTTCGTATTTATAATTTCATGTGTTATCAATTTTACATACTTTATTAAAAGATGATTAAAAAAAAGAGGTTTAATATGTTATGAACTAATACACAGCGACAAAGAAGTATAGTGAAACTCCCAACCTGCACGAAACACATTTTCTTTTATGAATCATTTATTATCACATAAAAAAATTACAGGTAAATTTATTTACAGGGAGAAGAGTACACTTATTTGTAGAATAAATATTGATATCCACCTATAGTTGGCATTCTGACTCTAAAGAATAGACGTAATTGAAGTGGATTAGTAATGAATGTCATATACTGAATAATGAATGTTAAATTATTATTCTCCTATCAGAGGCTAGACATTTTTAATAAGGAATATAACTGAAAAATAGAAACATTAGACGCAAGCAGTGCAGCATTATATATGAAAAGAAACAAATATTTCATGCTACAAGAAGTCATGCTTTGTTCTGTTGAAATGTAATCACATACAAATATTGAAATTATCAACAAGAAATGATCAGTATCAAAATCACAATAATGCAGCGTTATGCTCAAACGCAAATACACTTATTTTGTGGATTGCAAATTCTCTTACTGTACATGCTATTTACTAATTCTATATTACATTGTCAAAATTTAACATTTAACACTAATTAACTTTCAAAGAACTGTTATCATTTAAAACGAATAAATTTTTAAGAAAAACAACATATAAATTTTTATTTTTCAAGAAAAAATTGTTTTTATTGAGAGAATAAAATATAAAGCTTATATTTCACTGAATTGAGTGCCATAAAATATAAAAAAACTATACAATAAAAAAGAAACAAATCGACACAAATTTGTATTTGAGTAAATTATATTCACAAAAAGTAAATGAAACATACTTATTACACGAACAATAAAATTATCCATTTCTCATAAATTTATAAATTTACTTTGTCAGAAAATCACTAAAAATTTCTGTTTCTTTTTATTTAAAAACTTGAACTGTTTCTTAACTTATGTTAAAGCTTCATGATTGATAAATAAATCATCTTTTCAACATGATCCTCTGAATAAGATATCAGCTTCCCGCCTTCAGTGATTAATATCGGAGTACAATTAATTAAAGTGTGATAATTAGCGATAAAAATTGGGATTAATAAACCTCCAAATGAATGATGAGAAATTAAGTGATGAACAGTTCAATGCTTTGAAGCATCGTTTTCCACGGGCACCCTGCTCCCACCTCAACCACTCTCCAGACCTGGGGTCAAGGTGGGTGCCGCCCACTCGCCGGCGAGCGATACACCCGTCCGTCCTTGCTCAACACCCACACCCTCCCTCCTCCAGTCTCATCCGCAAGGATTTTCTATTAAAAACAATATTGAACTGTTACTTTTGCTCCTTATGACATCATTGCTTTTTTTCCGCATGTTTCGCACTCAAGATACATTATATCTTGAGAACAAAATTGAATCACCAAAACCAAGTATTTATTAATTGATTGTTTTACGATTGCAATTTGGCAATTGTTATCTATTATAGATTAGCAATTCTATGAGAATTAAGAAATTGTTACCTGATTTTGCGTGTTTTCATTGAATGCAACACTTAGAAGTGAGGTTATTCTAAATGTTTTTCATTAATCATTATGTATTAGTTTAGCAGGTTTCTTTGAGTTTTTAATTCTCTGCTCACACAAAAATGTAGAGGATTGGAATGTAGCACTATTTTTTGTAGTATTCTCAACTTGAATATGAAATTTGTTGCATTAATGGCTTCTCTATAATGGAAACTAGAATCTTATTAAATAGCAATTTCTTCTTTGACATAATGAAAAAGATAGCTTAACAGCTGAAGATTGTTGAATAAAATTTCTCACCATACTACCTTCCGAGAGAAGTTTTTCATAGACAGAGAGCTAAGCTTTGATTGAGAGGAAACCCGAATAACTCCCAAGCATTCATCCCAACAAGTGTGCAACCAGAAATCAGAAGAGAAACTTCCTCCATCTATACATAGTAATTAGGATCAACCGAAATCACTTCACTGTTTAAAAATACTATTACGTTAACTGATACAGTTCTAATAATTTAAAGCTATATCTTTATGGTATTGCTTTTGAAACATTTAGAGTTACTTTGAGATCATTTCTACTAAATTAATAGCACTGAAAAGCCGAAACATACTGAATTCTTCCACAGTTTGTCGATGAGCCCACCTAGATGTCTGGAGGCCCGTGATCCTATCGGAACGATATATAATTTATTCTGAAGTGTATAAAGCTTCTTTCCTATGATTACATATGTGTTTCCTGAAAAAAATGGCTAATTTAAGCGACTTTGACAAAAAATACATTTATGATGTTCTTAAGACTAGAATAATGTATTTTACAAAACTGAAAGGTTCTTCGTCTGTTCACGAGCTGTCTTTGTGAGTATATATTTATATCGAATGAAGGAAGGATAATGAGACGAATATCAGTGTTGAATGTCAACCAATCATTACCAACACAGGAAGTTGGAAGCTGCAGCTCTTCTCAAAATGAGATTGAAGACAGACAATGACAATCACCACTGACTCGTTGTTGTTGTTGCATCAGCATGTTTCCCTATACCTAGCCCTATACCTAGAGATATTCCCTACTAGGAGGATGGAAGCATCTGAGTGGAAGTCTTTATAATTTAGAGATGGGAGCCAAGCATACCACAATACTCAACCTGCCACTCCAGAAGTATCATTTCACTTGGAGGACATTACGACCCTGGCCTATTTAACATGCACCAGCCACCATTGACGAACTCGACAAATCTTCGGTTGGATCGGAACTTGATCCGATTTAGAGAATGAATACCCTAACCAATTAAGCTCACCACTGATTCATGTGCTTCGAATTATATTTACATTGACTTACATTGTCTTCAGTCACCATCTGGATATTCTTGATAAAATAATATCAACCACTAACTGCCGCCAATATTATTTTACGAAGTAGGATAGCTTCTGACTCCCTGCGTCATCAATGATGAGTTGACATCCAGACACTCTAGTGTCTTCCACTTGTCTCACCGACCATTTATCCATTTGGCACAGGTACTTGGATAAATAGCGCACAAATAGCCGATGAACAGTACGGATTTGGAGATACTCTTTTTGAATCTTCAGGCCACCACAACCTTCCTTCTGTCGGAGTCACTTAGATCAGCAGCCTTTCTATTCAACATACACGTAGTCACAAGAATGATGCTTTACATTCTTTGGAATAAGTTATATATCGTTCCCACTGGATCCCACATATCACCCACAACATCCAGATAGGCTCAATGTCTAATTATGGTGGGGATCATAATGTTTTGACTGCTCAATATATGCTAATGCATCTTGCTGACAGTTATTCATTGATATAGACTATATATATATATATATATATATATATATATATATATATATATATATATATATATATATATATATATATATATATATATATATATATATATATATATATATATATATACACATATATATATATAATCATCTAAAGTAAAATATATGTATGTTGATATGTATCATATTTCAGTTAATAAGTAAAAATAAAGTTGTTTTCGTAAGATTTCAGTCCAGTCTAAATTATCACTTGTAACACAGTGTAGTTCAAATGGGAAATTAATGCATTTAATAAAACTATAAATGCATTACTCTAAGGTAAGTTTATATGAAGTTATATACCAAAGAAATAGGTAATGTAAGAAAACAGAAATGATTTGGTCATATTTGAATACCACTACCATTATTAAAAGTAAACGGTAATAATATTCTTCGGAAATATTTCTAGTTGTTTTGATAACTAAATTATTTTGATTTTTTGATTAATAAATTGTATGCTAATTCACGCACATTATTTCTAATATTTTACGGTTTGCCTTTCCATGTCATTTTAAATTACATTTCTTAATTGAAAAAATTAGTGAAACTATTTTATGATAATAAATTTTTTTAGATAAAATTAATTTCTTTTAAATCAATATTATCTTATAACCATCAATTTATTTATATATCAGTATATATAGTTCTTATAATCCTCAATTTTGAAAGATATATTATTTCCCCTTTCTCGTGAAACTGGAGAAGTGCTTAAATTCATTCTTCTTCTTTGACACATGACTTGAAGTTCAAATAAGAAACTAGTACTTATTGTTGTTAAATCATTTTATGGATTTCAGTCATCAGAAAATTTTGTATAATCGATTGGTAAGTTAATTAAGGGTTTTTATTTAAGTTTTTATTTAATACAAGTTCCCAGAAGTTTTTATTAATATTCTACTTTAGCAAACTTTTGAAAGCTTTTGATATAACATACTTTTGATATTAGTAAAACTTGCAATTCTATTTCAAATTCATTTGGTATTGTATCTCTTGTATATATAAATGTTGTTTGAAGGTGCACAAGTGCACAATTAACTATGTTATATAATTGACTTAATTAAAATGGGTATAGATAAAAATTATATTGTATCATTGACCAACACGGACTTGATATAATTTCAATTGTTTATGTATTTATCATATTTTGCTTAATTATATTTCATAAGTTACGATGCGTCTAATCAGATGAAATTTGCTTATTTTTACTTTATCTAAAATATTTTGAAAAAATATTTTAGTGAATGATACCTATAAAATTGTTGTTGCTGTTACTTATCTCAGGTTATCTAGTTAGGCTAGACAACCCCCATAAAACCAAAAATATCTAAAATGGCTAAAAAAGGTGATAGGTCCCGAAGGACATCGTCTTTTTTAAAATTTAGGCAGGTTAAGATATGTCCAGGTGAGGCCATATACCTATAAAATTAATATATTTAATAGTTTATGCAAATTAGTTTTTATTTATTTACTAATTTATTACTTTTGCTAATACTTAAAACGAATTAGATCATTATTAATGCATTCGGATATTAAATCAGTTAATTACATAGTTTGAATACAATAATCTATGCTTATTTTTCTTTTATTATTAAAGATATTCTGGTTGATTTCCTTAAATATCAAAAACATAAGTAATTACACGTTCTGATAAGGTATTAGTAATAAATATGAGGTATTAACTAAAACTAAATAAATAATGAATAGAATCGAAAAAAATTGCATCAGAATCAATTTATCTTGTCTAGATTGATAAGCGTTTCTTAATATATAATTAATAGACGAGTGGTAGCTCTTAGAACATGGCTTGATTGCTGCACGAAGTTACTCTCCAGTTTTTGGCAGAAGAGTCCCCAGCACATTTCACGCCGATGTTTTTCGGTTTGCGTGTCTACTTGACACCTCCCCTTTGCGTGTCTACCTTTGGATGTTCCAATATAGGCAAGAGCCCCAAACACCCTGGCTGTAACGCCACTCTGATGACTCACTTCTCCCAACCTGCGAGCAGCAGCGTCTGCGAGATTCAAGACTGTCCACAACTCTTTGAATGGGTCAGATGACCCTGTTATGAACAAAAGTAAGCACAGAGGGAAATTTATCGCTGCATTTTTTTTATCTGTGGTCTTATCACATAAATTGAAAGTCTTGTTCGATTTGGTGCCATTTCTGCATTCGGCATGAAATGAAAATATTTTACCATCTCAAATGAGTTTGTAATTTGGAGAAAAGGCAAATGTTTTATGAATAATTTTATGTAACTTTTGCAATAAATTTAGCACACACACACACACACACACACACACACACATATATAATTATTGTAATTTTGCAGTCACAAGGTCTATTTTTTCTCTGCACTATGTAAAATGTAATAAATTTGTAAAGTTTTATAATTAAATTCGTTTTTAAAGAATACATAGCGTATTCTGTATTTGAACTTAATTGAAATATTATATTAAACTTAACATAGGTATCAAGAAGTTGTTTCTAATGCCTACGCATTTGGCAGCAGCACTATTTGATTTTAAAAAAAGCTAACTGTAAATGGTGTGATAGGCTATTGAAGACATTTATTTAGTAGTCTGTAATTATAATTTCAAATGTGGTGTTTATAAACAAGTATAACGGTATGAAAAAATTGTTTATTTTTTATTTATTAAAAAATACATAATGTACACTATATTTGAAACTTACAAACATCTCATTAAACTAATATATACGTGTCCACACACCGTTTTTAAGGTCTGCCCGTTAGATAAAAGTATTTTTTTTTGTCAAAAACAAATTAATCGTAAATAGTTAAGTAGCCTTCTAGACAAGGACATTTGAATAATAATGTGTGATATAATCTAAAGTGTGACTGCATAAACTAATTAGAATTAAATATGAATAAGAAGCAATTAAAAATTTTCAAAACATTTTGACAAATTGTAATTTTTATAATTTAAAATTTTTTATCATTTTTAAATAGTTTTTACACATTAAATATTTTAAAAGTCTTAGCTTTTTTAATTTATATTTTTTCAAATGTTACACAAAAATTTAAAAAGATTAAAAAATTTCTTAAAATAATCGACAAAAAGTTTGTATTAATAATTTTATATTAAATACATCATTTCGATTGATTTAAAATAACAGTTTATTTGAAATAACATATTTTATATGTGAAAATTACAATGTAATACAACTCTATTTTACATAAAAATTTAAAAAAAAAAACTCATCTTTTCTTTGTTATAAATCATAGTATCTGATGTAGACCAAATATGACAGGTTTATTATTTTATTTTATTTTATTTAGTTTAAATAGAACAGAACTTCAGCAAATAAGATCAATCGAAATAAATTCAGATATGAGATTAAAGAGACTGAATTACGCCAAAAATATACATTTTGTTGTTAACGAGTTTAAATTTCATGTCATATTTTTAAAGTTTATACTGGGTGATTGATTACGTACCACGTTTCACGAATCCTGATCAATCACCAAGTTTAATTTGCTTGTCAACGGGGCTTGTTTTTTTCGGTTTCTTTTAAATTACACAGAGTAAATCTGAAATATTTTGCGTATGGCCAGAAACAATCATAAATATTCTTAGGTGATAGCCTGGATTTTTTGGTATTACCAAATATTTTAATCGCTGTAAGTTGCACAACTATTTCTGTCAATTATGCAACTTCGTGAGAGAGCAATTCATCTTTAATAGAACAGCTCTTCAACTAATTTGGTGGTATTCAGAGACACACCTGTTATTATAGCATGGCCAATATCTAGCCTGTTGAGAAAGATCTGGTGTCCTGGTATAAAAAGCTAAAATACATTATATATTGTATAATATATGTATGTGGTCAAATGGAATCTTAAAGGCTCGATAGCAAAAACTATGTTATGAACTGCAAAATGTCATGAAGTATATGCTAGTCTTCCCTACAGCTACAGCAAAATAAAAGATGATCATTTCAAAAAGTGTCACATTAAGAGAACAGCTAGTATGACAGTGAATCATGAAAGCTGGACTGGTCTACTAACTTCCTTATTTCTCTATATTCTTGCAAGTATGTTGTGATTATCAGCTTTGAGAGAAAGGAGGTTCTCATTATTGATGTCCCTATTCCTAAAATCAAAGACTCGCAAGCTTACCTTAAAAAATACTAATTAAGACTAAATAACTAATTACCCAATTGCATTATACTTACCTACATTAATAACCAAAGGGCATATCAAGTCAATAATGTGACTGAATTATCTTTTTCTGTTCTATTTATACCAAAACCAAGTAATTGTGGCATCACTTGATGAACATGCGGGTTAATGAGTTTGTTCAATCAATCCAATTGTCTGTAATATATAATTCGGCTTCAATTGAAATCTGACAAATACTTGTGACGTCTTCGATATTTATTAAAAGTATATATTTCAAAATCTTGTTTTCAAAAATTCAACTCTACTTTTGAATTAGCTTTGAATTCTGATATGTAACATTTTAAATGCTGCTTACTACTACTCCTTAAGCTCTGTAATCCATGAAGAACTTTGGCCTCCTTCATCAAACGGCTTCCCTTTTGACGATCTTTGACTTTTTATCTTCCAATTTTTGATCTTCATCTTTTTCAAATCTTCTTCCACTTCATCCAGCCATCTCTTTCTGGGATGTCCAACTTTTCCTTCGAGTCTTCCTCTAAGCATTTTCTTTGATGCTGTTTGCCTCTCATCACTCATTTATTTTAAATGTCCGAGCCTTTGTATTATTTTTGTTTTTATTAAATTTAGTTTAAATACTAATAATGTTGTAGAATTTAAATGTATTTTCCATGAGATTCCATTATTCATTGATGGAGAACTGTTAATCATTTATCTAACTTTGAACATTACATCATCTTGTCAAATATCTTATATTTGGCTCAAATTTTCGTTGGCGAGAAAATACTTTTGCTACTAAGTTTATTATTAAATGAAACTATGAAGCCTTTGTCACGTAATTAAGCTTACCAAATGTTAAGTAATAGTGATAGGAAACTTTGAAACCTTGAATCATACAAACTGTAATAATGATTGAAGATTCTAGTCATTTTATAAATTTGACCCATTCACAATCTGAAATAAATTTTCGTTAAATATTATTTCCATATGTGATGAAGAGTAATGATATTTAAATTTAAGAAAAACATTTGCATTCATTAAAAATGGAAATTAAAATCTTAATAAAGACAATGACTAATAGTTTTAAATATTTTTTTTAATTTTTATTTATAAACACTAATACTAAATCTTATTCATAGCTCACACATCACATTATAGAACAAACGTCAGAGAGATAAATTTGAAGGCTTTGATCATAAGAAAATTATCGATACAATTTTTATACATCGTTAGCTAAATACGTGCTATATCATTATTGCTAGAGGTCATTAATTCTTCTAATATATGACAAAAGTCCTAGACCTGTATACATCATTTTAAAAAAGTTAAAACTTCTTGAATTAACTTTCAAACTATATTTTAAAGCAAAAATTAATCAATATTTAAAATTAAAAAATTTTTGAAAATTTTTAAAAATTAAAATTTTAATAAAAAAATTCTTATTTTAATAAACATTAAATAACCTTTTGCAATTCAAAATTTCTGTAATTGCAAGATTCTTTATAAACTCATGAACCTTCAATCAATTTTTCATAAAGATCTCCAAAATTAATTTTCTTTAAGCACACTGAAACATATTCCACACAAAAAAGGCCGGAAAGGTGGATACATTCTGCTTAGACTCTTACAATCTTGATAAAAGATATTCACTAAATTTTGTAAAAAGTTTTTTGTATATTCATAATGAATGTAATATATATGTTGAAAAATATATTTAATATTATGCAACATGATAGATGGGAACTTATACTAAGTGTGCACAATCATTAATCAAATTTCAAATTCAAATAAATCATAGATTCAGAAGCGAATATTTAAACAAATATCTATTTAGAAATCTTTCACCAACTTTTAAATATTTTTGTAATTAAAAAAAATCTAAGTCAGGAGTTTGGAAAATTTAAAAATTTGAAAATTAAATTTAAGGATTTAACTAATTTAGAAATCTGACTAATTTTATGTATTTTTTGTCAAATACTAGAAATATATATTTTCAACAAAACGTTTTAACTTCCATATAATTTTATTTTCCTTTCTTCAACAATGAAAATCAAAACGATTTTCATCGAATACAAAATCAATGAGATAAAAATTTAATTTTCACATTAATCGGCAGATGGCGGAGCGATGCAGTTTTTCCCGCATGACGTCACCGTTGGCCAGTCAACCGAATCGAAGAGGAAGCTGTTGATTTGTTTGACTATAGCCCCAACAGTTAGAAAGTGAATGGGTCGTTACAAAACAGAAGAAAGCAAGCAGAAAGAAAAAGCGAATGTAAAGTGAAAAGCTGACGCGATACCTTGTAATTTGGGCGCTCTATCAACACAACGAACAATACATGACAAAACTGTTGCGGCTGATAATGTAAAAGACCTGCTTATCTTTTTTTTCTTCGTCTTCTTTTCATCCTCGGTAATTTTATTTGAAGAAATAAGAAAGGAAACCATAGAGAGAAGGAAAAAAAGAATCGATTGTGTGATCTATTTATGTTTCCATCGATACACTAACAGAACATTCTATTTCTTGTTAGCTTAATAGAATACGCTTGGAACAAATCAAATATGCAATAGAAGGAAATTAGAACTCAGAATTAGAATTGTCAGAGGAATTAAACTAACTTGCCATTGAAATTGCAAACATAATTATAAATCACTTTAAAACATTAATTCAAATTTGGAAAAGCTTTATAGTTTAAATATTATATAGACTGTGTTATCACACTTTAATGGCAATATTGAATTCTTAATTATTGAATTAATTAAATTTGGAAACATATATGTGAATGTGCTGAATAATCAAACTTAAACTAAGTTTTACTTTCCTTCGCAGGTACTGTAAATGAAAACTAGATCATTCACTCTTTTTAAGAAGCCGAAAAATAAGCTAAAATGATTCTGTTTGAAGTAATAAGAAAATGCGTATCAATAAAAAATATCATATTATTCTATAATATATTGAATTATTGCTCACCAGAGTCATTATTTTAAGTGCGAAAATAAAAGCAAATAAAATAAATTGTGTTAGAATAATATCAGCGAAATGTTGGGAAAACTGCTTTGGAGATTTTACTTACACTAGTATATCATTCACATACAAGCATATGTTATCCCTTATAAGACGGAAGAAAAGTAAACTATTAAAAATTACTCTATATTATTAAATTAATAAACAACATGAATGAAACTTTCTACAATATAAATTCACAGATTGTTTAAATTGTAAATTCCTAACACAATCACATCTAGAATAATTAGTACAGATGAAAATGCTTAAAATTAAATTCATAAGCATGTATATTTATTTATATAAACAAGTAAAGTGTCTCATATATTAACAAAACTTCTTATTATATAAATCCTTTCAAAATTATATAAACATCTTTATTTTTATTACATAAATCTTTACTACTTATTATATTAAGGCTTACGTAATAAATTATTAAAGATTTCTGTGCTACTAAATTTATCAACAACATTAATAGTATAACTATAATTATAAAAACGAGCCTGTACACAGAAATAATTATAATTCCTTGCATAAATACCAAGAAATTAACAATGATATTAAAAGCGAAGTTTAAAAAAATGCTTATTAATTTATTCTCTGCTAAAAACAAATTTATATAAGCTTATTTTTATTGAGTTTATAATTCTCAGTTAATCCCTTCAACACACAGACAAAGCAATTGAGATTAACAATTTCCTTTGTTTAATAGAAATAAGTAAAGAGCAAACTTTTTCCTAAAATTAAAAATATATGTTAAATAAATTTAAAAAATTTTCTTACATCTTTCGATACAAATTATGCATAATCACGCCAGTTTGTGAATTTATTTCAATGAATTAAATATTATTATAGATAAATATTATTTAATGCAGTTGAATTAATATATGTGTAAAGGCGTAATGAAAGAGAGAAGTGACAAGAAAAACATATGCCAAGTACCGATTTTAAATATCCTATTCGAAAAAATGGAACTAGGCCTTCGAAAGTGCTTGACGTGTTTTTATTCCTCTCTACTAATCGTCTCTATGCTTTTGTTATGATCTTTTAAAATAAACAGGCAAACAAATAAAACCAGAAATAATTTTCATAACTGTTTACTATTTAAAATATTAGTTTAATTTGTTTAAATCTTCATTGTTATTTAATCTTTAATGTTATAGATAATGCGAGTGTTAACAACATTCATATTGTTAAAGGTTTGTTAATTTTTATTTTAATAAGTTTAAAAATTTTCCACCATCTCTGAAAACTATCCAGTTTATCATTGTTAATTAAACAAAATGTATTTATATAAAACACCTTACCTTTATATTCTTAAAATGAATTATTCTTATTTTGAAAACGAAATTCAATCAAAAGCCTTCCACATATTACTATGATTATTTATTAATACTCATACTTTCAATTTTCTAGGGCTCGTTAATTTTTCATTGATGTTTATGTTGCATGCTATATCTTAGATTATAGATAGAATACATAATTTCGTATTTATTTAACTTTTTCCTTTCTATTGACGATTTTAATATTAGGAAACATATTTTAAAGTTTTCCTATTCTGTGTTTATTTATTGAAATTGGAATTTAAAAAACTAAGTAAACATAATCACAGTATTTAAATAAAAATCACATTTATACGATGACTAAGCAATCACTATAAATATTTATCGCGCGATCAACTATGCAATTTATTCTTATTTATTCTATTTTCATCTACTTAAATAAATAAATCAATGGTGGTAACAGTTTAGTGAAACAAATGTTGTTTAAAAGTTTCGTGATGATGAATAGATTATTATTAGATGATGCTTTGATAAGATAAACATCCTTTGAATACATTTTAAGTTTATCATATTATAATTTAATATATTTTATATTTCAATGATTGATTTGCATAAAATGATACATTAGAATATTAGCAAGGTTCCAAAGTTTTTTTTATTTGAGGGAGGAATGAAAATCTTTCCAGTAAATAAATAATCATATCAACATATAATTAACACTCCCTTATGATACAAAATTTTTTTCTATCATATATTGAATTATTTAACACTGAGAACATCACATATAGTGAAATATACAAAATATACAAAATTACACAACTTGGCAGATTTTAAACGGGAATGGAAAGTTGATTTATACACTTGATAGCAATTTATATTTGTTATTTTACAACACGTAAATAGTTTCAATAAGCACTCAATTTACTTTAATGCTTAGTCAGTTCTTTTTTCTTCTTTGCAACAATTTTTTGATCATAAAGCGTCACGTGACAAATCCCTAATCGAAATAATCTTCTTAATCACGGAGAAAAAAGAAACATTTAAAACTTGAACTCAAGAAAGAATAATCAGAAAAAAAAATTGCAGCTGATATTTTGAACACTTTAACTTGCAGGGCCATAGAGGGGTGATATAGCAATATTTCTCCATACGTTGCTCACATGCAAAAGTTTTATATATGGTATGAACATTTTCCATTATATACTAAAAAATTATAACTGTAAAAATCTATAATAATATGCAAATTTCATTCTTTCTTTAAATTTCGAAATATTGCGTTCAAATACATTTTTCTGTATCTAGTGTTGTAGTTTAAAGTTAGTCGATAAAACTCTTTATATGATGAAACCTCGCTACACTCGCAGCTTGGAACAAGGAATCGTTTGCAACCACAAGTTTGTTTTTGGCTGGATGTATTTTTTGTTGCTTAAGCAGTTTTAGTTAAGTTTTGAATGGATGTTCGGGTAAAACCTTGCAAGCGCTCGGCTTGGAGAAATCTCTAGTCCTCTTGATAAATACCAGCTTTCAAACGCCACTCTTTGGAGCTCAATTTCTTTGTTTTTACTTTGATGTTTGTCAAAGCGATGTCTGTTGACAAATGGGATAAGCTCTTTTTATGAACATCAATTGGTGCAAGATCATATAATGCAAAGCAATTGCTAGATCAATACATTTGCATAGTCTTGGGTGCATTATTTCCCCTTTTCAAATTTGCAAATGTATTTAAAATATATTTTGATGTTTGATGTTGAGTTTCTTAATTTGGTATTACTAATGTTGTTGTTGTCTTGTGCAAGCTAGGCTGACATTATGGGGTGCGCTGCTCCACTTCTCAACTGAACCATATTTTGGTGTGGAGTCCGAATTTCTCAGTACACTCATGCCAAAGGTACCCATTTAAAGGGTAGGCAACTATTCACAGACCATTCGTACAAGGAAAGGACAAAGACAGGTTAGATAGAGAGAGAAAGCACATCCATGCCCGAACCGGGATTCGAACACAGGACCTCCCTATCCGCAGCAAAACACGCTGACCACTAGACAGGGTGGGCAGCGATACTACTAATTATGGAGGGAAAGAAAATATGTGAAGAATACATTTTTAATAATATATATCTTTTGCGGAACTTTTTTGTGTTCGAAATAAAAAAAATAAATATTTTATAAAAATCACGAAAAATATTTTTAAATTATTACTATTCGTGAACGTATCAGAAGAGTTTTAAAGCTTTTAAAATAATAATCTCATAGCTTATAACATTTAATGAACATATCTGTTGCAATTATCCTTACCTAGTTAAGCATTATCCTTACCTAGCATTTAGTTAAGATTTCAAATAATCAGTTAAGAGGTGATTTTACAAATTTTCTCAATATTTATGTTTAGATTAAGGAATTTTTTTATCAAACATTTTATCTTAAACAAAAATTTAATTCCTACCTGTCGAAATCTGTAAAGTGTACCTTACTCTTCAAAAATCATTATACAATAGGAGGTCGAAATGTTCCTGGAATTTCTTTGTTACTCTATCACCACAAAAATTAGTTTACTATTTTTTACTACTATAACATTTATCTATGACAAAAATTCAAAATATGTGGTGTGACATCAGTGTAACTGAAGTCAAGAATGTATGGTGATAACTTACGGTTTTGAAGAAGGAGTAAACATCAAGTTCAGGTGAGGATAGGAGAAATCTGCTTCTAAGATTTTGTTACCCTTGCCAGCAGTTTAACAGAATTTATTAAAGAAAAAACAACTATTAACTAATGGTTCTTAAAGATTTCAATGTTGACAATGGCTAAAAAAGTTGTCTTCTTTGGGAAAGTTTCAAGTGGCAGGAATGAAGGAATGACTGATCAAGCGAAATAGTTAAACAGATCTGATCAAAGAACGACCATAGACAAACTGATACAAAAGTGAAGACTTTTCAAGGATCCAGTCATGCTGTTTCTATCAAATGAATGGAAGATGAAACGTGTCATCGTAAATTTTGCTTCATGGCTGCTTAATCCAGATTAGACAGAAGCTCGGAGAGGGAGAGAAGTTGACTGTATTTACATGACTTGACAAAAACACAGATTAATTGACATTTCTTGAACCATTCGTTACCAACGACAAGGCATGCCTATATACACACGACTTAATGAAAAAGATGCCATCATCAAAATGACACGCATAGTCCCCTTTTTGACTAAAGAATTCCTATTATGTCTAAATAAAAACGAAGGTAATGCTCATTACATTCTTTGACAATGGTGTAGAGTACCATGAATTTGTACCAACTTTAGAAAATGTTAAACGTACATTTTCAATTGAAAAATTTGAAAAGCTTGAAGAAACATTCCAATGAAAATATCCTAATTAATGGCAAGAAAGAGGAGGATCACTTTATCATAGTGTTCCCTATATGAAAGAGATCGATTGTTACGCAAGCATGGCTCACAGAAATGAATATTCTTCATCAGTCTTTCTACTTGGATTGAGTACTATCAGTTTTTCAAAAATCCTCCTTAAGATTAAACTGTTTTTCAAAGCTAACCGTTTTTGTATTTTAGAAGATATCAAAATTAACCAAATTACAGAACTGAAGATCACAATTCATTTCAGCAATAGTAAGTGTGGAAAATGTTCTCATTCAGCAAGAGTGGAAAAAGTGTGTGTGTCAGATGGAGCAATCTACTTTGAACTCGATAAAATTTCGTTTTTATTGTGGCAATAAAAAATGGCAAATTTAAACTGCCTGGTCTTTTTATTTTAAAACTAACAGGTAATGAGATTCATGTAGTAATAAGATATAAATTTTAAAAAAAAACTTCTATTTAGAAATGTAAATTTAAACATAAATTTTGTAATGTTAGGATAAAACTATTCGTATAAAACAAAAATAAACATTTTTTAGTTTAGTTGTTCTTATATAATGAAAACATATTCAAAATAAAATTTGATAATTTAAAATCACCATAAATTTTTACGTTAATATAAAATTAGAATTTTTGGAGTTTTATTTCTATTTTTTCATTTCTGTTACGAAATTCAATAGCAAGGAATTTTTAAAATTTTTTTCAAAATTAATTAACAGCTTATTCAAGATAAAATTCAATAATGGGTAGAAAAAAGTATTTTTTTTAAAGAATAAATTTGTTACTATAGAAAATCAGTATTGTAATTTGAATTCGACCCGTATTGTTTACGCATCATACATTATCATGAATTTCTTTTACACTGGAAATTCAGGATATATTTATTGTATAATTTTAGAAGTACTAATTCTTAAAACCTTTTTATAATCCCATTATATACTGTATGAAAATGGTAATTACCAATTTAATATTTTGCAATTAGTTAGCTATTCTTTATTTAATAAAATTGTGCTTAGTTATTTATAGGAGCACAACTTTTGATGAATTCATTGAGAAATTGATAATCACATAAACGAACTATTTTTTCACTACTCTTTCAGTTACAGAAGTGCTTAAAATAAATCTTCAAATATTGTTCTTAATATATAATTAACTTTTAATTCTCATTCATATGAAATCAAATTATATAATGGAGCTTCATTATAATTTGATTCAAACAATTATAAATATTTGATATAATGAAACCTATTAGTGTATAAATAAATTCTTCAACACTATTTAGACTAAGTTATCAATGTGGTCAAGAAATAGAGCAGTTCCTAATTACTTATTAAGCATAGTGATGGTCACAGTGAAGTGGGTATATATGGGTTACATTTAGCATTTCACTCTGTTCCACTTGTCCGTCCGTCAACACCGCTCTTTTGATATATATGTTATAGATCGATTTTTCGGTGGGCTGGATCAGTCTGATGATTAAACATTGCTTCGGAGATTTTCATTACTTTACAGGGGAGCTCCATCCATGACTAATGACGACCGAATGTAGGTGGGAATAAATAATAAATACAAAAAAGGAAAGAAAAAACTGAAAGTTGCTCTGCATTACTGGGACTCTTCGATCCATATTTAAAAGTCATTTCCCCGACGTTGAGACAATTTCTCGTTGATTGAAAAACACACCCCTTTTTTGACGCTGCTTATCGTTAAATGTGTTCCACTGAATTTAATATTGCTAATTTTTTTTGTTCTTTCCTTTGAATAGTAAGTCAATAAATTTAATTTAAAGATAATGTTCCGAGAAATACTTCTGATGACGAATCTCTTGGTAGAAATGTTCAAAGAGTGTAACTGAACGCGTTTTGTTTCTCTGAGAGTTGTTGCCAGATAGCAGTATGTAATTATAGAATGTGATATAGGATTTCGTATGTTTTTAAAGTTATCGATATTTTTTTGCTCCTTTTTGATTAAATAGTCCAAATTGAATGCAACATATTTATGTGTAGATTATAGAAATTCAACTTTCCATTTCATCAATTTTGGATTCCATCCAGGAATTACATATAATAGATTAGGATGTCAAATTAATGGTAAAGTTTTAATACATTTCAATAACTTGACAATCGTAATACTTCTTGCTAAAATTGAATTTTTTTCTGCTAGGTGCAATTTTTTTGTATTTAAAAAGGCATTTGAAAATTTTTGTTTTTTTTAAATATAAAAATATATGTGCATTTTAATTTTTATCAAATTTAGGATTGTCTAGATTTACAAATTGGAATTAAAAAAATACAGTGAAATGGCTTGTGAACGGGAGCTAAACGCAAATGATTATTGATTGGTTAGCTTGTCAATTAAATCCTTTTTTGCATTCAAGAGCTATTTCGACTCAGGCCTGTGATACAAAAGCAGCAGCAGTTACTAAAATTGTTGGCGGAGTTAGTTCTCTTGACTTCGTTTCAACAAAACGTGGTTTCGAATACCACCTTGAACCATTTTGTTGGCAGTGGCTTAGGAATCCACATTAAACGGTTGGTCTCTGGCTAATGAGCCCTCGTTTGTCAAAAGTGACCATTGAGTGACAAACAAATCACCAGAAAAATTAATTTTCTTTATAAGTTTTAATATCATCATTGCAACAGGAATTTAATTTGTTGTCTTTAATTATATGTATCAGGATTGATCAAAACGTCAATCGCATGTGTGGTTTAATATTCGGTCCGGAAACTCATCCATAATTGACACACCACAACAGATACAAATACAAATGTAAGATACAAATGTAAATTAAATATAAGATACAAATAAAATTAGATACAAATGTAAAATTTGAAGTTGAAAATTTTTCATAGAAAAGTTTTTAACATTTTTTGGAATATTTATTATTAATTTTATTGAAATACATTAGTATTTATTTGATTAATGAATGTACATAAATATACAATTTTATATTTATTAATAACTTACTCGGGTTCCACATGTCTGAAGAAATAACTAACTTATAAATTGACCTTCTTTTTCTTATCCACTTAACACATTAACTCCTCTCGATTATCACTGCCATGACACGGACAAATTAAAAGACTAATACACTGCTGGACAATTGCTAAGGACGGATAACACTATCATCCATAGCAACCACAAAATGAAAGGAAGCAAAATGTGGAAAATTAGAATAAGTGCGGGATATAGTAAGTATGCGTATGCACAATATTTTTCCACTTCTGTTCACCACGTGATAGCGTTCATAAGAGCTTTAAAGGTTTTGACGCACGTGGACAGTTGTTATTTCAATTCAAAGTTTTACAGGAAAGATTTAATAGACTAACTTGAAATTTTTGGCATGTCTTCCCGACATCATTAGATAATTTTATGCGTGGCCGAATTATTGGAAAGATCGAACAAGGGCGAAAAATAACAGATGTTGCCAGGGAGTTCGACTTCACTCACAGCGTTGTTTCATGGCTGTGGAAGTCATTTAAAACTACTGGAATGTGTAGTAGGTGGCACGGGGGAGGTCGTGTTAGAAGTACGACGCCTGCAGAACACAGATATATCGTCCTATCAGCAAAAAGGAACAGGCGCATTACATCTCAGCAGGAGGCAAATCAGTTTCTTACTGCCTCAGGAAAGCAGATCTCTCGAAAAACTGTTGCCAGACGTTTGAGGGGAGGAGGACTATACGCCCGCAGACCTGTTGTGTGTGTCCCATTGACCAGACAGCACTGTACTGCCCGTTTGCAATGGTGTCGTGAGCATCGCAATTGGACTGAACAGGACTGGGCATGCGTACTATTCTCAGATGAGAATAGGTTCAGTCTGTCATCGGATTGTAGACGCCAACTGATCTGGCGCGAGAGTGGTACTGCTTATCGTCCAGAAAATATCCAGGAAAGGAACCGATATCCGACATGCAGTGTCATGGTATCGGGCCGGCATCATGATCAATGGCCACACGCCCCTGCATGTGGTTGCGAATGGGACAATGATGGGCCATCGATACATTAATGAAGTTCTACTTCCTTATGTTCATCTTTTCCATGGTACTGTCGGTGATAAATTTGTTTTTTGGACGACAACGCAACATGTCATCGAACACTCGCTGTTCAAGATTGTCTAGACAGTGAGGTATTCAACGCCTCGTATGGCCATCACGTTCTCCAGATCTAAACCCCATTGAAAATGTGTGGGATGCTTTGGGGAGGCAAGTTACTGGTCGAAACTATCCTCCGACAAACAAGAACACCCTCATCCGTGCACTCCCAGAGGAATGGGATAAATTGCCTCAACAGCTGCTGGATAATGTTGTGTAAAGTATGATACGACGTGTGGAATGTTGCATCACACTCCACGGTGGACATATCCCGTACTGATACCTTTCTTCAAGGTGCCTGCTGATTTTTAGATGCATTGTTCCATTTTTCCGTATGCAGCATCAAATGAACATTTTTTTTCTTTCAGATGTTTCACAGCTTTTGTACTTTCCAGAACAATAAATATTCTTTATTCTAATGTCTGAACAGTGTGGAAACTATATTTTATCCTACTAGGCCTCATGTCTCCCTTAATGTTATGCTACATTGCAATTTGTGATCCGTCCTTAGCAATTGTCCAGCAGTGTATTAAGTAAACAAAACAAAATCATAAGGTCTATCATGATCCTACATCTCTTAAGATTTTGCTGTGGAAATATTTAAAGGTAAAATAAGTGTAATAAGAAATTGCTACTATCATTTTTAATATTAATTAGAATAAAAATAATTTTTTACAATATTAATGATCAAGAAGATTGAGATATCAGAAGAAAAAATTTGGATAAATTTGAAAAACTTTTATCTTACCGATTTTCAAAAGTTCAGGAAAATAATTATATTGATTTTAGTAGCCCTCTCAATTTTGGCAATGATTTTAAAGTAACATCTCAAATCCCTATTGCTTTTAACGTGAATTTGCTAAATATGAAACTAGTATGTTGAATTTAATTCCAAATAAATACCTGAAATCAAGGACCTGTGAAATGTTCTTTCTTATGTTTGGTGATACAGGATCATATTTCAAGAAAATTATACCTCAGATGATCTTATATTATGCAATTAATTATGGTTGAAAATGAACAATTTTAAAATTTAAGTAATTTTATATTGCATTCGTGTTACTGACTAACATTCAATTATATATTTGTGTTCAGTATTAATCAATTATGAACCATTCTTCGAAAAATACATTGATGTTAACCGTTGTTGACTTTTTTTTTCATATTTAAATATAACCCGAATTGAGGTACTTAAAGTAATGTTATATATTAATAAAAACGAATAATTACTCTCTAAAAAGTTTATTTTTTATTTTTCTAAATTATTTCTGGTTTGTATCAAGAATCTAGACTTTTTCCTTAAATATACACAGTAAACAATCCTTAGAATAATCAAGATTTAACTTTTGTATGTTTTTATGGTAAAATCTGCATATGTACTATGAATACCTTCGCAAATTTAACCATCATCAAGCATTTTATTTAAGATTTCCAACATATTTTTGATTTCTTGAGTAATATAGATAAATTCTTTTCAATTTTAATAACCCTTGTATTTTATTATTATTCAATTTTTGTTGATATCTTGATTACCATAAAACACAATCAAACTGATATTATTACTAATTTAAGCATTCATATAATTACATAAAAAGTATATTTTTTTAATAGATTTAGAATTTAGACTTGAGAAAAGAAAAGTGCATATGAAATTCAGTAACAGAAATTTAGAATTCATAATGGCAAAGTACATCTTCTTATGTCGCAGGTATTGTCCATTTTATATATTAAGGTAATATTTATGGTTTTGGGAAGGGAAAATTTACTAACTGAGTAATCAATTATTGTTATAAAATTCATGAGTATATTTTATTTTCTACAGATCAAAATCGAAAGCAAATCTTTTAAAAAATTAGTAGATTCAGTAATATTTCTTATCAAAACAAAATTGTAGTTCACTAAAAAATTAAATGACTCACTTTATAAAAAAATTGCCCAAAAAGAGATAACCAAATGTAAAAGAACAGAATATAATTTCCTTACTATTTAAGAAATAGAAATTTTCAGTGTTTTAACTGTAATTGTTTCTCTGACTTGTAACAATTATCTAATACTCAGTTCGTAGAACAATAGGTAATTATTGCCTTAATTGTAAATAAAGAGACAGCTGGGAATTGTATTCAAAACATTCTTTTAAACGTCGTAACAAAAGTAATTTGTGAAAATAAATTTCAACTGAATTCTGCCTGTTGAACAATAATTAAGAAGATAACTATCAAAAAATCTTTGTTCAGTCTGCCTAGTTAAAAAATTAAGTGATGTAAAGAAATAAGTTATAACTTTTAAGAGAAAAATTTTATATTCTCATTTCTTTTTTAAAATGAGATATGAATTAACAAAAATAATTTTTTTTTACAAAATTTCTGTATTTTTATGTGATTATCTCAATATAGGAAAATATGTGCCATTGCGCGTATACATTAGCTTGACCTTTATGAATCAATGAACGATTGCATAGCTTTATTTTTTAAATATTTAAAATTATTGTTATTTATTTGTCATGAAAAGAATAATTCCAGAGATTTAATATAATTTTCAAAAAATTTAAAATATATATATTTGCAGAATTTTTACCTAATGTGATATGCTTAAAGAATCACTGCAAAATTATTTTTTCAAGCTGGTACTTTACATTTATAAGGATTTTTTGTAATTTATCTTAAGCAATGTCATACATGGAAAAAAATAATCTTCTGACAAATCGCTCGAGAATGAAATGAAACGAAAATAAAACTGCAATACTTTTGAGAGAAATAGAACTTGAAACCTTATCTTTTTCTTCTTTTCATGTACTTAATGGGATGGAACAATAAATTTCCCCATTAGAATTTTATCATCGTTCTCTTCTCAAGCGAAATGAAGTGAAGAGAACGAACCGTATGTTCGTCTCTTACAAAAATGATGCTTGTGCTTTCAAGCAATATGTCGGTTTTTCATTTTTTTCAAATAAAACATCTCACCTGATTTTCTTTTCTTTTTTAATACTTTAACTGCGTTCCTTTGTTGTAGATTTTGAAGTGGTTCAAAGTAGCATTGTGCAAAGTCTAAAAGAATTTGCTTTTCTTGATAAATTTAATTTGCTTGGCTTGTTTATTCAATGCTACATAAAATGTTTGATATGTACAGTATTTTCTCTTTCTTTATTTCTTCAGGTAAAACATCTCACTTTTAATGCTCGAAACTGAATCTCTTCTTTAAATGAATATAATTTAATTATTTATTTCAATCCTTAAATTAAAAATAAAATGCTGTTTTTCTTATATAACATCTATTAGAAATTAAAATTATGTTTAAAAATGATTAGAAATTCAACATTCGTACTAAATTTAAGATATCCTATAACAAAGCTGAAAACTTAACAATTATATTTCTTTTGATAGCTTCATACATTTTCCTGTCAAATTCATTAATAATCACGAATTTAATATTATGATATATTATTATTGATAAAGTAAACGATCTCAATTCCTTTTCTCCTCTTTTGATAATTTCATACCATTTTTTGTCAAATTTATTAATCATTATTATCATGAAAATTCTCCTTCAATAAATAAACATTCAAGGTACATGTTTTCTGGTAAATATGAGATGACTTTTGTAAATGATTATAGACTATTCCGAATTTGTAAATATCCATCTGTATTTCCCGTATATTATAAATTGATGACCTGTTTACTTGAGAACTATTTCTTTTTAATGCTTCAATTCAAAAATAAATATTAAAGGGAACATTCAAAATACAATAAAACTGAACAAGAAACATTTCTAAGAACAAAGTTTAGAATTTAGTTTCAAAATATATTTTGAAACTTAATAGTGTTATTCTGATTACACGCAATCAAAGAGGATTATTTGAAAAAAAAAATCCAAAATAGAGAAGCCTAAGGAATATTATTTAAATTTTTCCTAATCTTATTTCAAAATCCTATTTTATGAGTCAAATGTCTTAACTTGCATAGAAACAAGGAGAAACAGATTAAAGAAAAGCATTTGATAATATTCTTAAAATGTTAAAGAGTTTTTTAAACAGCACACACAGGAAAGGGGAACATAACATTATCTTAAGATTAAATAGATAAAAAGATTATGTGATTTTATTTTTTTAAATCACTTTAATAAAAAAACTTATTTATACACAAAAATTTATACTAAAATAAAAATATCATATGTTTTTTTTTCAAATTAATATTTACTAAAAAAATCCTACAGAGATTTTTACAGATTTGTCTGGATCAGGAAATTGCACAGGAAATTTCCTGTGCAATTTAATAATTCTTGATTTCATTAATTTCACAAGAGCTTGAAGATTAAAGAATAACTTGGAACTAGAATTTATTTTAGAAGCATATTTTGGGAAATCATTCAACTGAGTGACTGGACTTGTAAATGGACTGAGTGCTCTAACTGGAATCGTAAGAACCATTACTGATGGAATGAAATAGATTCGTCATACAATTAATTGTCAAGTTTAATTGTTTTTTAAATCTAAAAGAGTATATGACTTATGATTTTTTAATCATTTACATCTTGTATTCTTTTCTTTTTTGAATTTCTATGATATTTGATTGAGCAATATTCTTATCTCAAAAGTGGAACACTTAGAATATCCTAAAAATCAACCCATAGGAAAAGTTTTAGAAAAAAATATTTTCAAATAATGATTATATTTGAAAATATGAAATATTTTATCCAAGAAGACGATCTTTTATAGATATGTTGCAAATAATTTAACAAAAAGTAAATTTTAAACAGTAGAAAAATGAACTTGTCATTGAAACAATGTCTGTGAATAGGATTAAATCGCACACTATAGTTTATTGCCTACAATGAGCAATTAAAAATGAAGATATTGCATTGTTACCTAAGTATTTTTAATCATTAAAATATGCGGTTATAAATTTATACAAAAATATTTTGGCAATAGTCTGGTCAGTTTCACTCATTCAAGTCAATCTTCCAGGTCAAATCACCGGTGTCATTACAGTGAATTAATTCTTTACCAAAATAATTACCTCAGTTTTTTAATTACCTATCCAGAAACAAATAGTTTTTTCGTAGTAAAGAGTTTTGCTTTTAACAATATTAAATAAATCAAGACAAAGTTCCAAGAAAAATTATGTATAAACATACGTTTAGTAATACTTCTGTTTGTTTAGTCTAAGGAAATGTATTTTACATCATTTACAACAAACAACACGAAGTTTTACATACAATATATAAAACAATAATATGAAGTTTCCTATAAGTAAAGTTTTGTGCGTTAGCTATGCAAATCATACTAATTTTAGTCATTCAGCTTCTTTTCCACAATTCTTTACATGCTATATACTATTTATCTTTTTTTGTTATGAATATTTTAATCTTTAAATTCGTGATTTATATTTATTCTATGATTGTCACTTTATGAACTCTTTTTCTAACGCGTGATGAAAAATTGAAAATTAATATGTAAATAATTAAACAGAGAACAATGAAAAATAAAAAAACAAATAAAAATATTTGACTAAGCCTATGTTTTCAAGAAGTTTTCACTTATCAGATTAAATTTTTAAAAGAAACAACTGAGAAAAATGATAAGATCTTTTGATGTAAGTAGGTAAAAATTATTCTTTAGACATTTATTAATAATTATAAGTCTATAAAAATTTCATTAGATATTTAATGATAACTAGGTGTTTAAATTTATCAAAATATCAGTTAAAGTCATTTTAAAAATAGAGAATTAATAACCTTAAAGGAGAAAATTATAAAAATATGTTTGAAAATATCACCTAGAATACATTTGCGATTATATAAGTATAGTTGCAAAAATCTTAAAGAATCATTACTATTTTTTGAACTTGAAAAAAATTAATTCTAATAACAAAATTTTACGGATTAAATTGAAATGAAAAATTCCGTTTTACAGAAGCGTATTTTCACTGAAAAATGGAAAAAAGATATGAAGATGTATTCCCATTTGAAATTTAAAATGTAAATTAAATCTATTAAATATGTTTATTCTAATTCTGGATTTTCAAACATAACGAGAATAATAATTTAACTTCTTTGTAGAATTCAGGAAATCCTTTTACTCGAAAAAGGAAATGTTTTACATTCATTTGTTTTTTATATCCTTTATAAATTCGTGAAAATAGAAAATAAACTGCACTTTGCAATGTTATTTAAAGAACATGAAAAGCATAATTTTTTTATCAGAGGATAAAAATATGGATACTTATGAAAATTCTCTCTATGATTAAGCGATTTAAAGATGAATATAGTTACATGGATATTATTTATGAAGTAGCGGGAAATATTTAATGAAAATAAATTAGTTTTTCAAAGCATGATTTAAGCCCTGTATATAATAGAATTGTTATTTAATGTTATATAAAATTGAGGAATTATTTTTATATAATAAGATGCATATTAATTTTGTTTTCGTAATAAATTATTTCATGTAGAGCTTGTAACAGCGTACAACTAACTATCAAGATTGATCAGTTTGATTAAAATTAAAAGTATGTTACATACACAAATACATTTATATACATATATACATACATACATATATATATTATATATATATATATATATATATTTATATATATATATATATTATATATATATATATATATATATATATATATATATATTATATATATATATATATATATATATATATATATATATATATATATATATATATATATATTGTAAGAAACCTAACTCAAAGAACGCGCCTTTTAGAATAGAAATTCATGATTCCAAAAATCTATACTGTAAAAATGCGTACTAAATCATTCGATGTTTACAACCAAGACAAAATGTATTGTTGCCAAAAGATACATACAAGAAATTAAATGTCTACTTAATTTAAATGTTGCTTAAGTTAAATGACTATTCTGACCTAATCGTTTCCTCAGTATATTACAGATTATAAGTTTTGAATGCACAAACTACCGTAAATGTTGCTTAGTACGACATTTCATACGTATAAATCATAACAGTTGACGTATTATTTGAATTACTTCATCAGCGCCAAATTGGCCAAAGAAGTCATGGAAATCAAAAGCAAGTTCTTTTCTCACTGACTTTGGTATAGTAAATAAATTTTACACCTTATTATTATCAACAGATTCACATAATAGAGATGATAATATATTGCATTTATCAATTAAAAATTGTCAACTAGATAGAGACACATTTGACATCGACTTTTTTAAAACATACATAATTTCCTGCAAATCTTGAGCTTGTATGAAAGCTAACTGATATTCCTCAGTAGAAATATGTAGTACTTAAGGTTCTATTATCAGCTCTACAGGATTAATGAAATCTGCATGTAATGGTTTGTTGTTTCTTTATTTAGCTGATGATTCACTAAAAGCGTGTACGTGTGCTGTTTTTCAGACCATCTCCCTGTTTAATCCCATAACTGAATTCACTTAACAATTCAGTTCATCTAGTTAACTGAGTTTTGATGTTCTTTTGAATGTTCAAGTATGAATTGCTTACCATTCAACCACTAATATAAATCGTAAACCTAGCAAAAGAGGAAAAAATCACATTATTGTCCATACTGCAGCTATAAACTCCAAATGCCTTTAACAGTATTTTTCTTCGTTAGGAGTAGTACGGTGGCATACCAGTGCGCTAAATGTGGTACATAAGATTTATTTCGTTGTAACATCATACCAGCTAACGCTGCTGAGCTTCCTTCTGTATTCGATTCAGTTTTATTTTATGAAACAAACAATATCAATAATAGTCTCAATACTGATTTTAAGAGAAAGCTTTTAAATGCTACATTTTGATCATCAATCTATAAGAAGTCGCATTTTTTTTTCAAAATCATTTTGATGGACAACGCTATTAAAGCATATTGCTCTTTGAATTGAAGAAAGTTATCCAACCACAAGAAAACCATGTAATTTATCTTTGATTTTAGAAACTGGATATTTAGCAATGACAGCAAGCTTTCTGTTTCCCGGTTACACTCTATTCACAAAGCTTAAATACTTTGTTGATAACATTCTAAATCCATATATAAATATCTTTTTTGTGTTACATCAGCTTTGAGTAAAATTTTAAGCAATTGTCGGAGATTTTAAATTTTATCACCGAAATAGAACCGAAAAATATATCTTCTAAGAAAACATGGTACCTAGTTCCAAAGCAAATTTTGCAACTCTAATGACAGAGCTCATAGAAAAACAGGAGGCTCTTTTGATAATCCGTAAAACAAATGTAGAGACCCGTAATGTCCATCAGATGTTGTCAACGTTGATTTCTTGCAGATGGATCATCGATTAGTATTTGATTAAATCATTAGTATCACAATATCAGCAATGCACAATATATTAAAATTACAACCTCTCAATTAAATCATCAGTCCAAGGTAATGGGAATTTAAAGAAGATTGTTTGAGAAATCAAATATCTCTAATTAATAATCATACTAAGATTTCCAGTTCTCTGAGATACAACTAAAATAAAACTAGTGTATTCTGAAGTATTAAAAAATAATCCTTTGATTTTTTTAACTATTGTATATTTTTTTCAAGATGTGGCATTTGTAATTTGAATCTCTTTTGGATGAATAAACAAGACATTTTCTTTGAGGTAATTCAAAGATAAGCATTTTAGCATATTAATGCATCCTAGATCACAGTGTTTTAATGCGAAATATAATCTAAAAATTCGCTTAACAAATTACACAAAAATGTGTACTTAGCTCCATTTATTGAAAGACCAATCTTAATATTTTTCTTCTCGATAAGTTTTCGTATAATATTTTATTAGCAAATGTAGATTCCACATCTCGTTATTTAAATTATCACAATTGCTTTCAATATCCCATTTCCTAGCAAAATGACAATATTAATTTTTAAATGTAAATTTATACTTCTAGAATTTATGAAAGATAATTGACCTTCACTATTGCTTACAGCTAATATAAGCATATCATGGTGACTACTGGAACAAACAAAATAGTCTTGAAGCACTTTGCACAGAAGTCTTATCTTATTGAACAATATGGCTTAAACTACAACATTTTTGAGGGTCTTTAACACGACAAGGTATTTCATTAATTTTGGAACAATGCAAAATGTCTATTTCTTCCAAACGAGTTAGCTTGGGTCTAATTTGACTTCTTACCATAATTATATCTCAGGTGTGCCAGTGATGCTGTTACTGATAAGAACATCAGGTTTCTCAAAAGTACAAACAGTCGATATACAAACATAAATCTCTTAACTCTAAATTTCTTTATCTATAGTCACATTGAACAAAATAATTCCAATTAATTCCCTTACACCTTCAATGCAAATGCAAATTCTTAGCTTCTTCCAGTTTTTTAAATTCAAATGCATATTCTGCGTGGCTTGTTCTTGTTAGGCTTAGCTCATAATACCCAATAAAGTTTTCTGCCAAACTTCTAAACAAATCCTCATCATAATTTTTGCAGTAGATGAAAAATTCTCGGATTAATCATCAGCTATACATCGTAAAATTGCCTATCGATATTCCAATAAAAATTTCTATATTCTAACTTTGAAATCAGCAATCACCTGTATACACTTCTTCTGATAATGAAAGAAACTCAAAGTATTCAAAGAACACAAACACAGATTAGAATCAAAACTCTTACTCTCGAAAACAAAATAAAATTATTGTCAACATATATCAAATTATTCATTTAAAACCAACATAAAACTTATTATTAACAACGATTGCTCACTAAACGTTATATACCATCTTACTAACAAGAGAATTCCTCCAGCCAATTTATTCGTGCGTCTGTAGCTGTAAAACCAGGACATGTTGCATTTCGAAAGGAATAGCCAGAAGAAAAGTATCAACTTTGCCTTAGAGAATGTTTTTGGAATAACACAAGGTACAACTCTAACTATCGACAATTTATAACACCCATAATCCACATTTAAAATAGACAGTTTTTGTTACCATAATAACTAGCACAACGAGAAGAATATTTTGGAACTATTCTTGTATAGTAAATAGGCAGTAATATATATATATATATATATATATATATATATATATATATATATATATATATATATATATATATATATATATATATATATATATCCATTAGATAATGCATTCGATTCTTATCGGGGACCCGGGGTGTTGAATGTTCTGTGTGTTTGTCAATGCATTGATGTGTTGTCCAAGCTTACAAGTGAATCCTGTGTGATCAAACGATACAAGACACAGTCCTTGATATCATTTTATGCCTGCCTACGCAATATTTCTCTTAATTATATCAATAAATTACCACTGAGAATCAGCATTTTGCTCTTAGTTGATTCTGGAGAAAGCTAACCAGAGTAAACGCCGTCTCATACAAACGGTACAACGTCATTGCTACCAATATTATCTAGATAAATCGTCCAAAACTTTTCTAGATAGATATAGCAGACTGCACTTACCAGGTATTAGTAGATATCTTCCTCACATACGATGAAGCAAAAAGGAATGGCCGTGAACATTTGTTGTACAACGAGTGATTTTCAACTCGTTGGGATATAAATCATCCGCACTTTTTCCAATGTTGATCGATGATTGCGAGAAATTAATTTTTTGCCACCTCAAACAGCAATGCAATAAGTTCGCAAAATTCTTGATCACCAGAAATAGAAAAGAAATGGAAAAAAATAAAACTGAGTTTTAATAAGATTTGAATCAGCTCTTTCCAGAAGTACCCGAGGGGTGGTGGATGAAATGTGTAATTTTAAGCCAGGGTCTGGCGTATTTCACAACAGGAAACCATGCGTAGAAAGTGCAATCTTTGTACACAGGTGCGGCGGACATTTGTGGTGGACAGACATTGTATAGTGGATACTGAATATGAAGAATAACAATCTACAATTTACTACATTAACTATTTAGTGATTAAACAACATTCAGCAGAGAAAGCAGTTTCAACATGCTCAATTAACATGTTTGGTCTGACAACAATTCCCACTGTACTGTCCCTTATAAACATGAGCAGAAATTTTACGCATACGTCTGGGTAGGTATCCTTGATAATTATGTAGTAAGCCCTTACATCATACCAGACCATTTGACTGTGAAAATACTGAGTCTTTTTGGAGCAAGTGTTTCTAAGTTTAAATCAAGTAGCTCCGAACTTCATCCAAAGAGACAATTGCATTACTTATTCTACCACTATCAGTAACTTCTTAAATGCCACGTGTGCACGATGGGTGGACCTGTGATTTAGATTCTTTGCTCACTAAGTCCCAACATGTTACTGATTTTTTCTTTTGTATCATATGAAATCTTTAGTGCAGAAGACGCCTGTGGACTCAATTAATGTGATTTCGTAGGGCCACGGATAACATTAACACACCAGGAATCTGCGGGAGGGTGCACCAATTGCATTGAGCAACAGCAACACCTGTGGTTGGCATTTTGAGCACTCGCTGTAATTTTTCGCTGAAAAGTAAATCTGATTGTGGAATTTACGTTACCTTTCATTCGCTCAGTCTGCTCTTTTGCAGACTAGAATTCTAATATTTCTCATTTCTGCTGTTAAAGAGGTAGGCAACTCCCCTGTTTTTCTGAAATTATTGCTCGTTTGGATGTCATGCATTCGTCCTTTTAATTTGTAACGATACACCCTTTTAGCTAGTAAAAGCAATTTAGAATAACTTTGTTTGCATATGTATGCATATATGTATACATAGAAACATACAAAATGGTTACTATTAAATCTATCTGCAGAATTTGTCAAATAAGTTTCATAAATGATTTTTTTACTTATATTTTAATATATGTTTACATAGAGGAAAATATCCTGAAAAATTTCTACCTCATGAAAATACTTTCTTTTAGTAAACTAAGCAGTTTTAAAAAGTTCTCTGTTTCTCGTGGAAAAATATTATATTTGCTTTTATGAACAAACAGCATGATCACACTTTATTTAATAAAGATCAAATTTTAATAATATAATTGCTTCAATAAAGTAGCAATAGCTTAGCCTTGTTATAAAAATTTTGATAATTTTAAAGAAAAGAATTTCAAGAGAAAATATCAGGAAAAATACACAAAATATTGCATTACGAATTTTGAGATGGTTAAGACCTCATACCCATTTGTCAATAAATCATGAAAGGTTTAATTTATATATATTAATGAACTTAAAGAGTTCAGTGAAATGGAAAAGAATTAAAGAAAATTTAAGAATTAATTAATTTTTTTAATGTGGATCAGGCATAATCATGTAACTTGATTCCTTTTTTTTATTAACTAATCAAACAACGTCAGATAACTCTGATTTTCTTCAAAATTATATTCTATGAGGTCCTTTTCCTTGCCGAGATTTTCTAGTTTGTCTTCTTGATGATTTTTCAGGTCTTTTCCTAATTTGTTAATCCTAAAACTCAGCGTGGTCTAGTGGTTGAACAACGCTGTTAGGAGCAGATGACCCCCCGGTTTTGATCCCAACAACTGTAGAACAATAGGAAATGAGTGTGAAAGTGTACCAACATCCTTCTTTGTACCCAATCCTGAGTTAGGCTCTACCAATTATCTAAGAAGTAGCTGCGAGAAAGTATACCTAATTTAAAACCAATGATCAGGCAAAAGACCTCTATTACTTGATCTGTCATTTCCAAAGGTATTATTTCATTGTGGGGACATTGCGACCACGACCTATTTAACGTGCCTTTATAACTTTTAGCAGCAAATGGATGCTGCGCTTCTGAGTTTTGCGGTCGCAGGGTGGTTGCTTTGTAGTTTTCCAGGTTTTCTCCTTTGCCGCACATTAATAAGGCCCACTATCTATGAAAAGTCCTCCAGAAAGACAATTTCTTATGGGGATGATTACATACGGCATAATATCCTTCTGCAGTTAAGCTATCTACCAAGTTTCGTTAAAGTAGTTGAGACACCTAATTATTAGTCATCCTTCATATCAAATGCTAAATGGTTTGACATAAATGCGTTTAATGGCTCAATTATCCTGAAAATGTAATGAACTGCCTCGTCCATTTAATCCTCTCTATTGCAATAAATACTGAAATAATAAGAGGAATGCATGGGGAAAAAATTAAAATATTATCTCCTTAAATTCATTTATAAGATGCTTTAGATTTTATGGTAATGATATATGACATTTAAGTTCTTATGATTTATATATTTTATTTATTTATTTAATAAATATCGTAAATAATCTATTAAAATTTAAGCTTGAAGGGATTTTATTTAATCTCATTGTTCTCATATTAAATAGGCATTTGATTGCTTTATGTACTTTAGATTAAATGATGTATAATAATGGTAGAAACTAAAGATAAATTTCAAAGGTTTTTTGCTACTTATAATAATTTAGTTTCAAAATACTAATAAAAGCAATAAATAAATATATTTACAGCAATCCCCCTATAACAAGGTATATTGGTTCCGCGTTATAGGAAAATGTGTAGTACGAGCATTCTCGTAAAATGCAATTGTATGACCTCGTACAAATTTCGTACATGCATTACGTACAAATGATTCACGTTTCACTTTTCTCATTAAAAGGGATTCAAATTGGATATT